>NQII01020005.1:0-12912 GCA_002778355.1 Clitarchus hookeri
ATTGTTATTGCGTTTGTGTACTTTTTCATTTTCCAATAAGAATTTCCCCAAGGGAATGAGAAATTTTCTCAGGGTTAAAAGTAGTCTATGTCACTTCCCTGCCCTCCAACTATCCCTGTGCAAAAATTGACGTCGATCCGTTGCTCCGTTGCGACGTGGAAGGACAAACAAACAAACAAACACACTTTTGCATTTATATAATAATTTGGCTATATATAGCAAAGATATAAAAAATATATAAAAAATATATTTTTCAGTTACATATCAATCGATAAGTTATTTTCCATATCTATAAGTATCGATACTTATTGATATATCGAGCATTAACGCAGCATTGCACCCCAAGCGCTAATTTTACTAAAATAAATTTTTTTTTAAAGGAATGAGATATTTTTTCGGGATAAAAAGTAGCCTATCTCAACTTTTACTGCAGTACAGAAGCGCAGTCGCCGATCTTTCATGGTACGGCCTGAGCGAAGTAGCGCAGAGGTAAGCCAATACATTCGCGTTTTGGAGGACCGGGGTTCGAATCCCAGTCCGGCCATTCTCATTTTGGCTTTCCATGGTTTCCCGTAATCGTTCCAGGCGAATAGAGACATGCGCCCAGTAAATTTGGTAATGACGGAGGGGAAAGTTTTATCTCTGGTAAAACACTTATTAGTATTTCTCTGTTATAATTTCTCTGTTATGCTACCGGGGAGTTTTTTTTTAGGACTTTTTATTCTACACAATTCTTTACTACACGATATTGTTCCATCTTTAACTGTTTAGACAGCGCATTGCAAGAGAGCGCGCTGGCGACAAACTTTTTTCCGACTTGATTCATTATTATTGTTGTTCGTAAATTTTTAGAGATATTTTCTCGCGGTAAAAAGTGGCCAATATCACCTTCCAGCCCTCCAACTATTTATGTGCAAGAATTATGTCGATCTGTTGCTCGGTGGCGACGTTACATTGTTTACGTTGCATTGTTGACGTTGCATTGTTGACGTTGCATTGTTGACGTTGCATTGTTGACGTTGCATTGTTGACGTTGCATTGTTATACCGTTTGTGTACTTTTTAATTAACCAATAATAATTTTAATAATAAATTTAAATAATATTTTTTCTCAGGTTAAAAAGCAGCCTGTGTCACTTCCCGGTTCTCCAACTATCTTTGTGCAAAAAATCACTTCGATCCGTTGCTCCATTGCAACGTGAAAGAGGGACAATCAAACATCCAAACACAATTTCGCATATACATACATAGAGTGCGGTGTAGCTGCAAAAGGTAGCACAATTATACAAATATTTGAATTGTACCCTGCCACCTAATGCACAAACAAAATTTTACCGCTTCGGCTTACTAACCTCGTCCAATAACTCTAATAATCTTTATGCATATTGCCTTAACTTATTCAGATCCAGTGTACGCAATCGTGTACAGAAATCAGCGCAAGGATATTTTTGGCCGCCAGTGATGGCGACCCAGCGTTGGAAAAAAAAGATCCCGCCTGAGACCTCGCCCTTGCAGGAACGTCGCTAATCTCTTGAGATTTTTATCAATATGTATTAAAATAAATACTCTTACCAGTCCTTCAAAATTCTAGGTTAAGGGGCCCGCCTGACTGCATTGTTTTTCTCCTTTTCGGCTGCGAAGCGTGGGATCTACGTATAAGGGTCACAATGGCACGCACCACAAGAGCGACATCACCGCTACGTGCAGGGCTCTGAACTGGCGTGCAGTGTTCTCGTAGTGCTGCGTGTACCTATGAGACTTTTAGCTTTGACCCTTTCATTTTACTGATGAAAAGTCTGCAGCAAATCTCAATATAGAGTGCTATTGTAGTTTGTCTCGTGTCCGGCTAGTATGCTTTAAGTTACGGCAGTCTAAAAAAAAAGCAGTTTTTAACTGTATTGAAGGGTTCCAAAATAATATTTATGACATGCGTGGTAACTTTAAAGTACCATTACGTCCTCGTCTGGAGTATGGTGTGTTTTCGTAAGCGAACAAATAGAGGCAAGTTTTAACAGTTTCGTAAAAAAAAATACAGGATTTCAAACACTCTGCAACGCAGGTCAAGAGTCAGGTAGGCGGAACTCTTAAAGTTAAATGTTACATAATGATATTTTAGACTTATGATATTGTTGTATATTGTTACAAAATTATGCGTGGACTGGGTAGAATTTGAAATATCTAGCACTGCGTAGAGTGCCACTGAGTTGATAGCTTGCCTCAGAAATGCTAACCGCCACCGTTAGCTGACACTGCATATCGCGAGGGTTTATGTCCAAAACTCTTCTCCGTGGGTAATTATTGGTAACTGTGCTACTGTAACTGAATACAAGGTCTAGAGTTCATTGGTTGTGGTACCGAAACACATGCTCTGTCTAAGTACAGACATAAAACATTTTCTCACTTTCAACACTAACCATAAATCAGAGAGGGCCTGAAATTATTTTTATTGCGTTTGTGCAATTAGGGACCAGTCAATATTATCGTTGAAATCCTTTTCACGTCGTAACATGTTGAAGCGAGTTTCAATGCTGTGCTTCTACAAGATATCTCGAGCATGAATTCAGTTTCTCCGAACAATGTAACAATGTGATACCATTGTATCTATTTTATATTTCGTCTTTCTTGTTTCTCGGTCTTCTCAGACTAGTGGTGTCCTTCTAGGTATTGCGTTGCTTACTACCGAAATTCAAAGTCCACGCAGATATTCTCGGCCACTGAAGGACAGTCGTTTCAATGACGGGCGAACCGTAGCTTTAAGGCACCCGCCTATCTAAAGCTTTTTTTTTTTCCACGTTCGAAGCCAAGATGCGCAGGAGGGACAAGAGTGAGACTCCTTCACGCATCAAGCGCATGGCTCTAAACTGGCGTGCAGTGTCTCGTCGCCCTGCGTGTGCCTATGGGACGTTCAGCGGTGACCCTGTAGTTTTATTGGCGGAACGTCTGAAGGAAGTTTCAATTGCAGGGCTCTTGAGCAATTTTGTATGTATCCGACGCGTATATTTTGAGTTACAGCGCTTTGAAAAAGCAGTTTTTAGCCGTTCTAGAGTATTCTAAAATTGTGTTTCTAATGTGCGTGACGTCTTGGACGTTCAACAGCCCTCGTCTGAAGTGTATGTGTTCATTTCGTAGATCAGCACATTGGACGGAATTTGAATAGTTTCTTAGAAGAACGTGTATTTCCAACACTGTGCAACGCAGTTCAAGCGCCATGTAGGCAGGAGCATTAAGAACTATCGGCGTGTTAGGATTGGTGCAGATCATTATAACTTTTCTCCACAAGCATTTTATTTACCCCGTTATTATTATAGAATATAATGCACTCTCGGTAAATAATCTCGTCTGAAATCTTGAGAAGTTTACTGGTGACGGAAGCTTTTCTTCCTTTAATAAAAAAATCGGGCGTATTTGCTTTATGGTAGGTACGTGGAACTAAGTTCGAAACGTCGTGGGAACGTCTATCCTGAGCGGGCTGTAGGTTTCGGCCGTGGCTGCGACGTCAGGTGAACTTCATACTTGAGGTGTGCGCGGCTTGTGAATAAGATGGATGTCTGACCCACCCACGCCTGCGTCTCTTTCTGGGGAGCGAGATGTTCTCTCTTTTTCTCTGTCTCTCTCTCTCTCTCTCTAGCTCTCTCCATGGCGCCGGCGCGGTGCTAACAACTGCGTTACCCTGCATCAGTGAGCGCGCCGACCTCACAGAGCTACACAACAGACGTCCACACAGAATCTAAGTGGCGTTGCGGTCTCTCTGATATAAACGTATTAATTTTATATTTTCCTCGCCGCATTTACTATGCCCTTAACATTTTGATAACTATACCAAGGTTACTTCTACTCAGGTTGGGAAGATTAATGTTAAAAGTTTGGCAACCAAAAATTGTTGCCACTAGGTAAGCGCTAGTGTCGCATGTGTACCAGATTTTCTCTATTCTATACGTTAAAAAAAACAGGATAATTGTAATGATCATTAATAAAAATAACGCTTCAACTAAGTAAAATATTTCTCTTTTATTGTTCACAAATCTTAAAATTTTAATTAAAAGTTATACCTTTTGAAACACTGCGCACCTAGTGGTGGAAGTTATCCCTTTGCCAAACTCATAAAAAATCACGCTTTGTTCCTAACCTGAGTAGAATAAAGCTTACCTGTTCCCTAATGCAGCTCGGGTCTTAACGGTGTACATTCCGAGATACCGCCACCTGGCCAGCGCATTGTCCTAGACGACAGCGTTGCCAAATCGAAAAGGAGATGTCCCTCAGCTCAGTGAGCCGTTGCGCGTGTCTATGGCTCGTCGCTGAGCTACGCAAAGATAGCTTACAGACGCGACCTCCAACATTATTGTAGGTTTTATAAATAAATACTCCGGACCACTTGAATAAACTATTTATTGGTTTTAAGAAAGAACAATATAATTTCAACAAGGCACATACCGCCATGACACAAAAACGGTAGATTGATAGCTAATAATCTGTTTACAGTATTGCCATCTTAAGAATATAAAAACTTTTAATATTGTATTGTATATTATATTACAACAATAATAATGAGCTCCAAACTACAGGCTGGCCAACTCGATGCTCTTATATATAATTAAAGTCATCTATGTATGATAAATATTATGTCTGTGTACACAGACGTTCAGCAAATGTATGTATGGAACACGGGACATTTGTAGGGAGCTACCTTCGCACTTTGTAAAGTGATATTTTCTTACGTGTGCAAAAATATAATGTGTGATCCCCCTAACAAGCGAATAGAGTCGGCGGCAAACGTCTATAAAATGCGCCGTAGTCTACATGGCGTCTCTGAAAAAAAATCTGTTCAAAAAGTAAATGAGTGGTATTACAAACTAAACTATGCTCTTAAAATTGATTTAAATTGATTACACACTTATTTCCAAAGTGGCGGACATACAAGTATTTTTGGTTTATTTTATCTACCATACCGTTAAATCAATATGGACAACATTTTGTATTCTAATTGTATTTGTTATAAGCATCATATAAGCCAACGGGTAGCCAATTTCGTCAATTATTTTGTAAAATAGTGCCACATGAAATACTGAAGTATTTACATAACCCTAATATCTAAAGAAACAATTAACCGATCCCTACCAAATTTGGCAAACCACTTGTACTGCGGCAGTTGGTGTAAACTAGAATGTTTTAAGGTGGTCAGGAACTTATTTTCAAAATGGCGGCATATAACAATTCTAACTTAGTACGCTATATCGTCAAAAAATTGTAATCAATTTCAAATTAACCTTTTATGCTGGCAGTATATATTACGACTATCAAATGTGTCTACTCGAAGCCTCTTTTGGTCACTATTTTATATGTTAGTGCCACGGGAAATAATCAACTGATACGCACCAAATTTTTTGAAGAAGTTGTACTGTAGTTGGCCATATTAAATCGTAGGTTTTAAGAGTGCCAGACACTTATTTTCAGATTGGCGGCTATAATTACACTTGAGCGTAGTGTGCTATATCTGGGAAACTGTGAAACCGATTTAACTTAACGTTGTGTACTGTATCGATGACAGTTATCGAATGTGCTAATACATACAATTTTTGTCCTCCATTTATGAAGATCGTTTACATGAAACAAATTGAGTTTTTATGCCATATTTTCAAAACCAATGAATCTATTACCACCAAATTTTGCATGAAAATAGAGCTACAGTAAGGTATGTAAACTAACATGTTTTAAGTTTGGAAGGCTTTTATTTTAATGACGTTAATATACAGCAAATAGTTTTGGTTGGTGTGTTATAGCTATTAAACAATCAAAAAAAATTTAACCAACTTTGTTTACTAACAATATTCCCTAGAAGTATCAATTATGCACACAGAAATTTTTTTTTTCCAACCATTTTGCAAAATACTGTCAGGTGAGAAAATGAAATATTTTGCAATATTTCCGGGACAATTAAACTAGTTTCCACCAAATTCTGCACTCCATTAGTGCCGGAGAAGGCCATGTAAACTTACATTATTTAATTTGAACCAAACAATGTTTTCCAAAAATGGCGGTTGTGTAAATATATTTTAAAGTTTGTCATATACAGTTTATTAAATATTTTTATCAAATCCAACGAAAATTTTTGTGCTGACAGTTTACAGTATGGTTCACAAGGAGTTACCGCCACTCACAGGGTGCATTCCTTACATCATTTGAAGCAAAATATGTCATATATATGCAGGTCCTATCCCCAATATTTACAGAGCAATTCGAAACAATTGAAAAATGACGAGTAAAATAATAACCCATTCAGAAATAAATACGTTGCTGTATTATAAAACCGTATTGTTTACAGTTGAGCATCACAATTGTGTCTAACTAACTTACACAATATGTTCAAAAATGTTTCCGTCTACTTCCATACATTTGGCCGTAAACTTATGAACCGCACGTGTTACTCTATGTAGCTGCACACGGCTGTCTTTGATTTCTGTAGCGGCATGCATGATACGGGCAAGTAGTTCCTCACGTGTTTGTGCAGTCCTTCGGTAAACAATATCCTCCATCCATCCCCATACGCAATAATCTAGGCATTTCCAATTCGTCGAATTACTCTGTAAATATTGAGAATAGAACCGACATTTATATGACATATATTGCTCGAAATTACGTAAGGAATAAGCCCTGTGAGTGGCGGTAGGTAACNAATAGAACCGACATTTATATGACATATATTGCTCGAAATTACGTAAGGAATAAGCCCTGTGAGTGGCGGTAGGTAACTTCGTGAATCATCTGTATATTAGAAGCATCGTATACGGAACCTGTGGTATGTTAAAGCAGGATCAGACTTGCAGAAAGTATGTAGCATCTCTTTCCCCTCTTTTAAATGTACTGCACTGAAGCAGGCGCTGTCAGGCATGACTCGACCACAGAGTACTTAAAAATACAGAGGTGAAAATGCCGCTTGTACCGCGTACCTACTCCAGCTGTACACGCCAGGAAAATTGCACCACTGCTTGGTCCAGTCCTAGCAGTTACTTCACTGGCTTTATGGTAATTTGATGGTCCTTGTTAGAAAATACGGCTCGAGAGTTTGTTTGCAATTTTCCTGACAGTTAGGATAGTAGCGGTGTTTGTCTGTGCGTTCATTAATGCTGTTTAAAATGTTTAACGTTTCTTTAAAATTACCAATTGTTAGCAACAACTGTTTGTTTGAAAGAAGTGTTTTTATTAGAATTATTAAACATAAATAAAATAAATATTCTTACTATTACATTATTGTATTATATAAATAACAACTAAAGCATTGCTCGCACAGGTAAACATCTCGAGTGATTTTAGAAAACGTCAATACACTTGAAGTTAAAACAGCAATATAAAGTCTCACATTTTCAGCGTGTCAATACGTATTTTGGAAGGGAAAAAACTATTTTTTTTTTTTTTACTTGAATGGTAGAAGTAAATCTATTTTACCTGAAAGATATTTTAAAATGATTAAAAATTCCGATTAAAGACTTTTTAATATAATTTTAAACTTTAATTCTATAGTTTTTATTAAAGGTACTGTTTTAAAAATGTTTAGAAGCATAGTACTAGAAGTGAATTATTTTCGTATACCTTATTTAAACCTTCACATTAACCCATGTGTCCACATCTGTGTCGATTAGAGTGCGTGTCTACCAACACACAGTTCAGCAGTTCGTGGCTCCTCCCCTCCAGAGCATTCTTTAAGTTACATTAAACTACATTTGTCGATAGAGGCGGAAGTCTCGTGTAAGACAAGGGGAATTTCGTCGTTAGATTCGGATGAGAAAAAAATTGCATACATTAGCGATGCCAAGCATGGGACATCGGAAACAAATATGGTGGAGCACTCTTGCGGATGGCATTGAAAATTATTATTGTAAACATGATGATGGCCTCCAGTGGCACACTCCACCAGGGTACAGCATAAAACATGATAAACTAGTTGGCTACCGAAAAACAAGTGACAGGTGGAAAAAAACACAAGATGGTGGTTGAGCATCAATGATAGTTAGAAAACAAGATGGCGCCAAATTTCCAGGACTACAAGAGGGAAACCATGCTTGTGACATCATCCAAGAGGACGGACGGCATCTCGGCACCTTAGCCTGCAGTCTGTGTTCCCGGATCAGCTTTTTACAACTACTTCCAAATAAAAATCATTTTATATTAAGGGAAAGTTTAATTTGTTAATTTAATAACTAAGCCAGTTTTCTTACAGAGTATTGTTTTTATACTCTACTATGGTCGTGGTTCAAACTGTAGGTCTCATATTTGTAATAAATAGGTATATATCTTGCCTAACTGCCCTCAACCAAAAACGTATATATGTCTATATATATATGTATATATATATATATATACAATGTAGGAGAGTATGATCAGAATGCGTTTTAAGTGTCCTGTAACATAATTTAAAATTGTTACAGTGATTCTGAAACAATTATCTTTTGCTTATTAATGTCGCTTTGAAAAAGAACTATTATAAGAAAATGTGGTTATTTTTTTTTTATTTTAGCGTTCTCTTATATTGACCAGCTGCTGAGGCTATTCATAAACAACAATTTTAAAACAGTATATGACAAAATTACATCAGACCAAGGATTGAGGTCTATCTTAAATTACGATATCCGGTACTGCGAAATTGAGGTACTATACAAGTGCGCACGAAGGAAAAATAAAATATATTTCCCACCCCTTCCTTTTGTGTCAATAAAAAAGAATTTTCTTGATTGTGGAAAGCTAAAAATCGTATTATATTTCCTGTAAGTGGTGAAGTTCTCCACAAGTATGTAGCCCGAAAGGGTGACTGGGCCTATAGCCCAAGGCGGCTAACCGATAGATGCCCTGAAAAATACATTTAGTGAAAACCTCAAAGTAGCTACTCGCCTTGCCCACGAATTTTTTGCAGTTAACGCCAAATTAATTGTTAAGGTTCCACTACTAAACTTTTGAAGTAGCTGAAAAATTATTTTGTTGTGACTACAAAAATATTGGGCAGGATGACTTGCCTACAAAATATATTTCTCGGTGTACTTTTCTTAACAGATTGCGTATTTATTCTCTTGTGCAGTGATCAAAGCCTGCATTCCTTTATCTGTCTCTCTCTCTCTTTCTTTCTCTCTCTGTGTGTGTGACACACATGCGGTTTTTAGACTTCAGTTTTTACATATTCGTACACAAAATAACAAACCCGTTTCCACGTGCATTGTGAAATAAAACTGAAATGAAACTTATCGGCAAAGTAATTTTAAAAATTTGACGTGTTCACGTAACAAAAAAAAACGTGTATGTGCACTTCACCATAAAAAAAACTGGAACTATTACTTCAACAGTGTGGGCGTAATGGCCGCCAGAAATTCCATAATTTGAAATCACCACTTTATGAAGGCAGCGATATTTCCCGTGACATATATATGTATGACTGTGCTCTCAGAGTGTTCAAATTATCTTAATTATGAGCTAGTGCATGTCATTATGTTGTAAGTGCTATCATTTGGATGCGTATGAGAGCCTTTACAGTTCCGTTAGCATTCAGTTGTGTCTACTTAATGAAAAAATTACTTGTCACTCATATTACAAAGTTCACTTTAGCTGAAACGCAGTCTCTACGGGAGGACATGTAAATTGCCACATAAGACTCTGACAGACTCGGCGCTCATTCTCACCATGAGGGGTCGTGTAGTTGTCACATTACTCACCTCCCACCAAAGCGAACGGGATTCGATTCCCAGGCAGCTCTCAAGACTTCGATGTTAAGAGCCACCAAACCTCTTCAATCTTCACTCACTCACTCAATGCCCAGGCGGGGTCATCCAGAGTTTCACATGTGGGAAACGTGGTGGACGTTTCCGTGGGCCGGCGGGTTTTCTCGGGATATCCCGTTTCCCCCGCCTCTGCATTCCATAACTGATCCGTGTTCACCTCACTTCACCCTCATCGGCAATCAAGACATCGCTGCTAATTGCCAACCAAAACCTCTCAAACTCAAGTCAACTTTATGAATATGTTGAATTTCATTATCTAAGTGCCCTCATCTGGCTTCGTGCCCTTGAAAAGTGCATCCCGGATGTGAAATCATATTGTCGCTGTCCGAATTCGTGGTAAGGGCTCATATGCACCCTAGATTGTCCCCTTTACCCAAGGGCATGAGTCACTTGCCCTTCTCGAGCCTTGGATCGTTTTCCGATGCCCAACTGTTTGAAATATTTCATTTATTAGTGTTTACAACTTTGCACGAAAGTGAGAAACAACAACAAACGTCCCAACGACAAACGGAACTCGCGTAGAGCGAAATTCGACAGAAAATAACTCGAGGTGGAAACGGACACAGGCGTCCGAATTAAACGAATATTTCTCATGAAGGGAACAAGGGCTCATGAGAAGGGAAGAGATCAATAGCAAGCGATGAATGTTAAATTGCACTGAAATCGAACACAGCATATGAGTGTGTTCGCTAAGAATTCACGTTCATGTAGTGATGACGCCAAACCAGACCAACTATTATGTCTGACTCAAAATTTCTTAGCCTCGTGTTGGTTACTGAGTGGTTCGGAAGCCAATGTAATTATTATATCCCGTCCTGTGAAAAGCTGTGCGAAATAAAAAACAGACTTCGATTTTTTTTCTACTTACGAATAGTACACTTTGTTGTATTATGCACGGCCGGGTTAGGCAAACTCCCACTACTTGGCTTACCGCAAGATAACCCCGCGGACAACCGGAAGAGATCACAGCGCTACCTTTTCTCTGGCCGTGAAACTAGCTCCAGAAACGCGTAGAAAAATTCGTAAGGCTTCGTTACTTTTATAATATTCTTTATATTCAACTAGCTGAAATACGCGGCACTGCTCGATTATCACTGTCTCTTTAAATAATCTACAAATGTAAGCTTTTATGCAAAAATAGCTTAACATTCAAGCCATAGTATCAGAAAGAGACAAATAATTATTTAATCACAATATTAGACGGTATATATTTGTTAACACAGAAAACTTAACCGTAAATGAATTAGGGTTCCTGCCGCAATAGTTTGCAACTCCTGATAGGTCCTATTGTACAATATTGTATTCACAGTATGGTACATAATGAATATTTTGCAAGAGTACATTACCTGCATGCCTAGAAGTATACACAAATATCCACCCGGCTAAATCTTGAAGTACTGTACTAAATAGCTAAATTTATATTTCAACCTAGTTTTAGCTGAGAATATTTTAATTATAACAAATAAAACTAGATTTTATAACGAAAAAATGTAAGCGTTATTGAATATGTTCTGTTTCAGTAAGTTTAACTGAATGTATGATAATTCAACCTCTTATTAATAAGCTTTGAAACATGTCAACAACAGTATAAAACTCAACAATGCAATAATGACTAAGAAATTTAGTTATATATTCATAAAAATTGTGATTTTGTTTAATTAGTATTAATTAAACTAACTTTGTCGTGCTTAAACTGTAAGTGCTACATTATTAGCAGTTGCCTATATTTTTTTTATTACCTATGCATAATTACGTTAAATTGTAGGTATATTAAGAAATTTCACAGCCCACAAAAAAGCAAATAATGATTTTATAATCAGAATCAGGAAATATTCCAAAGAATGCAATGCGCTGAGAATGAAACGGGAACAGTTCATATTGTACATCCGCCTATAGGTCAGCACTTAACGGAAGAACTAGAAGTCGTGGATGAGATACACACTACAAATTTTTTAGGGTTTCGGACCCACTGGAGGCCGGAGCTAATTTTGGCCTACACTGTATGTTAAGTTGGGTATTGAAGAGTAGGGATGATTAATCAATATCGATATATCGAAATTGCGATTTTATATCAACGATATGTCGATATAAATAGTCGCTATATTTCAACAATATTTTATCGAAATCAATAAGTTTCCGGTATGGAAAATAAATTGATTTATTAATGCTCTTTAAATAAGCTCTGTTTTGAATACAAAAATTTAATTACAAATTAGGCTACTATGTTTACTTATTTTTACATATTCGTACACAAAATAACAAACCCGTTTCCACGTGCATTGTGAAATAAAACTGAAATGAAACTTATCGGCAAAGTAATTTTAAAAATTTGACGTGTTCACGTAACAAAAAAAAACGTGTATGTGCACTTCACCATAAAAAAAACTGGAACTATTACTTCAACATTGTGGGCGTAATGGCCGCCAGAAATTCCATAATTTGAAATCACCACTTTATGAAGGCAGCGATATTTCCCGTGACATATATATGTATGACTGTGCTCTCAGAGTGTTCAAATTATCTTAATTATGAGCTAGTGCATGTCATTATGTTGTAAGTGCTATCATTTGGATGCGTATGAGAGCCTTTACAGTTCCGTTAGCATTCAGTTGTGTCTACTTAATGAAAAAATTACTTGTCACTCATATTACAAAGTTCACTTTAGCTGAAACGCAGTCTCTACGGGAGGACATGTAAATTGCCACATAAGACTCTGACAGACTCGGCGCTCATTCTCACCATGAGGGGTCGTGTAGTTGTCACATTACTCACCTCCCACCAAAGCGAACGGGATTCGATTCCCAGGCAGCTCTCAAGACTTCGATGTTAAGAGCCACCAAACCTCTTCAATCTTCACTCACTCACTCAATGCCCAGGCGGGGTCATCCAGAGTTTCACATGTGGGAAACGTGGTGGACGTTTCCGTGGGCCGGCGGGTTTTCTCGGGATATCCCGTTTCCCCCGCCTCTGCATTCCATAACTGATCCGTTTTCACCTCACTTCACCCTCATCGGCAATCAAGACATCGCTGCTAATTGCCAACCAAAACCTCTCAAACTCAAGTCAACTTTATGAATATATTGAATTTCATTATCTAAGTGCCCTCATCTGGCTTCGTGCCCTTGAAAAGTGCATCCCGGATGTGAAATCATATT
>NQII01020007.1:0-11881 GCA_002778355.1 Clitarchus hookeri
TTTTGGCTGGAATCTATTTCATTTGCTTTACAAAAATTATATTAATATTTTAACTAGGAGAAATTTATTACGTGCTTAAGAATCTCGCAGTGTTGCCAGCAATGGCGGAGTGATACCCAAAGAGGCTGAAAAAAGAGTCATAAGTAACTACAGCTGAGTTATCTCTGGTGCGGTGTCTGCTGAAGTTAAATCCAAGTTTAATGCCTCTGTGGGCTCGCACCGGACGATGCGTCCGTGTTTTCGGCGGGCAAGAAATAAACAAACAAAGTCTCGAGCACGAAGCAAAAAGCCGTCATCCAGCGACTACAATCCAGTACAAGGGCAGACGGCAAGACTATTCTCATCTGCGTCTACTCCCCTCTGAGATGCGCACGCCGAGATAATAAACGTAACAACACCGGCTTTAAATGGTACTTCGGAGCTGCTACGGCGCGTCTCTCTCTCTCTCTCACTCTCTCTCTCTTTTCTACTGCAACTCGTACAACTAAAAACTCATTGTAGGTTCCGCTGATTCAACCAGACCAACTGAAATTAAAGGCTTGCATTACCCTTCACGCTCGATCATTGAGCCAGGAGGCTATTGAAGACTTTGAACTCGCGGAGTCTTCGGATCGCACCGGTCTCCGGTAACACCGTGAAATTACACGACCATAAAAAAGTTTCCAGCTGGTCTTTCGAAGAAAGGGGGGAGGGGGAGAGGAAGATGTGCGTTGTAAGCGCCACCCACTTTTCTCACCCGGTATTATCATCAACAAAATATCAACCCCTTAACGTACATATCAATTTTTCATTTCGAATGTTGAAAAAAACTAAATTTATGGTGTGAACTGTACTTTTATAATTTCTTATAACTAGGGAGTGACTTTTCGCGTGAAAATCGGAGCACACAGTAGACTTCAATACTATATACAAACCTCAGCTGTTGGTATACCTCCATTGGCTGCTGGTGCCGTGTTCGCCTTTGATCAAGCTACTCAGGACTAAGTAACTCCGACACTGAACCTTCGTTATTCGTGCGCAAACGGTTAGCACGGGCCAGAACATTTTTTTTATCCAATAGAAGAAGCTGGATGACCCTACAGAGCTTTGGACTGTATCTTGTCTTGAAATCTTTTCGCGAAATATCATTGCCCCTAATAATATGCCATTGCTGGAGATCTGAAGAATTCGCGGATTCATTTTGGGACAAGCTAGAATCCAGAACACGTGTTTTCATTTAACTTTAACGATTGGCCTACGCGGTGTTTGACATCTTCTGGAGAACGGTATCCAATAGTCGCCTTCCACTGTGACAGCAGCCAACCAATGTGCAGTTGACATCGTCATATTTGTACATAATACTGTAGAGTCTAGCCTGCAGGTCATTGAACTCACGAATTATTCAGGTCTCTAGCCATCACATAAAAAAGATGCATTTTAAGACAGCTCGTTCCACACGAACAGCTGTAGCGGCACGGTAAAAACCTTTTGTTCTTTGTTGTGAACGTAAGTATGAGAGGTTGATCCAAAAGTGTGAGGAACGTGGTTTTTAAGTGCACAGTACTATTGATGGCCATGGGAAGTGAGAGTGTAGTAAGGCGAGAAGAATGTTCTGGTAGGGAAGGTTTATATCCCACGATCACTGGTTGGCACACTTCGCGAGACTTGTGGGAACTATGGCAGTTCGTTAAAACCGCAGAGCCACTCTCGGTAACAGGTCGTGGAGCTCCGGAGAGAAATTCACGGCCAATATGTCACTTTCCCGGCGTCTTCGTGTGCCTGTAAACTCCTCCGCGGTTGCAGGTTTGTTATAATCTAATACGCCGTGAAGTGCCCCAAGTATAAGTAATTATTCCAATATTGACGATTTTTACCAATCCGATTTCTTGTCTTGTTAGTGAAATACTCATTTAAATGTAACTTCCTTTTCTTGAACCAACTAATTTGATCAAGTAACTCATATTTTTGCACTATACATAGGGCCATTGACTTTTCGTGTAAAAATCGGACTTCAATACTATACACACACCTCAGCTGTTGTAATGCCTCCATTGGCTGCTGATGCCGTGTCCGTCTTTGACCAAGCCACTCAGGACTAAGTAACTCCGACACTGAACCTTCGTGATTCGTGCGCAAACGGTTAACACGGGCCAGAACATTTTCTAGCCAATCAAATAAGTTGGACGACCCTGCAGTGCTTTGGACTGTATCTTGTCTCGAAATCTTTTCGCGACATATTAGTGCCCCTAACTATGCACACTCATATAAAGTACTAACAAATCGATATAACATCCAGGCAGTGAATTCAGTTAAATCGTTTACACGCCTGTGTTTTGTACAAATTACAGTTTTCTATAGTGACACTTTTTAACAAATATTTATATGAAAATATTTAAAAAAAACAGTTTTACGACAAACAAGTTAAATTTGTTTCCTTTCAACATATCTTCGTGAAAAATGTTATATTATATTGTTTTATGTAAATATTTTTTGTGATATTACGTTGCCGAGCACCTTAAAGAAATTTTTAGATATGTACCACATATCACTATTATTTTCCAGTTGTTCAACAAAAAATAAGCATCCAGCTATGCTGAATACAAAAGCACAGACAGGATACATAAAACTGAAATAACAGAGCTATCCATTTAAAAAAAAAGTATTTTTATAATTCTGAATTACCAGAGACCTGAAAAATTCGCGAGTTCAATGAACTGCAGGCTAGACTCTACAGTATTATGTACCAATATGACGATGCCTACTGCACATTGGTTGTCTGCTGTCACAGTGGAAGGCGACTATTGGATACCGTTCTCCAGAAGATGTCAAACACCGCGTAGGCCAATCGCTAAAGTTAAATGAAAACACGTGTTTTGGATTCTAGCTTGTCCCAAAATGAATCCGCGAATTCTTCAGGTCTCTATGAATTACTCTCGCTGTAGTTATGTTTACTGCGCGTACCTTTGTTGCAGTTTACTGGACTTTTAATAACACAGGTCGGATGTGTCACCACACAGTTCCTGTAGTGTGATCATGTTAAGGGCGCAGCCGATACTTCGAGCTTTATAGCGCGTTCGAGGCAGGGAAGCACGGTAGCGATAAGGGCGACACTTACACGCGCGCCTAGTGCCCCATCGCCCCTACGCGCAAGGTGGCCAAATGGCGCGCAGTGTTTCCGCCGTGCTGCCTCTACTTATGGGCAGAGGCAGTGATATTTCGCGAAAAGATTTTGAGACATTTTACAGTCCAAAACACTGTAGGATCGTCCAGCTTCTTTGATTAGCTAAAAAAATGTTCTGCACGTGTTAACCGTTTGCGCACGAATCACGAAGGTTCAGTGTCGGAGTTACTTAGTCCTGAGTGGCTTGGTCAAAGACGGACACGGCACCGGCAGCCAACGGAGGTGTAACAACAGCTGAGGTGTGTATATAGTATTGCAGTCTACTGTGTGCTCCGATTTTTACGCGAAAAGTCACTGGCCCTACTTATGGGACTTCAAGCGGCGACCTTCTATCATTTTATTGGTGGAAAGTCTGACGCAAAGCTGAGCGCAGTTCCAAACTATAATTTCGCATGTTTCCGAACCAGTATATTTATGAGATACGACAGTGTGAGAAAGACGTTTTAAGCTATACTGGACGTTTCGGAAATAGCGTTTATAATATGCATGAATAGAGACTTGAAAAATTCACGGATTCATTTCGGGACAAGCTAGAATTCAGAACACGTGTGTTTATAAAACTTTAGCCACTGGTTCACACGGTGTTTGACACCTCCTGGAGAAGGCTGGCCCCAATCGTCGCCTTCTACTGTGACAGCAGACAACCAACTGGTGGTTGATATCGGCATATTTGTACATAATACTGGAGAGTCTAGCCTGCAGGTCATTGAACTCGCGAATTTTTCTGGTCTCTATGCATGAAGCATTGAGAGCATTGCACGTATCTCGTTTGAAGAGTATTTTCTTTTCGTTAGTTTATACAACGGAGACACGTTTAACGGTTTCGTAAACAAAAAAAACGCGGATTTCTAACTCGTTGCAGCGCAATTCAAGTACCAGGAAAGCGGTGCCCATTAGAAATATGACTCCACGTTCGAATGGATTATTTTTTGCCACCACGCTGACGGCATACTAACGTAAGTTAGCTCCAGTGGCCTTAGTTTAGAGCTGGCAAGCTTCTTCTGTATCCAACGCAGTCTCTTCTATATGAGAGTTTATGTAAACACGTTTGTATCTTGTAAAGGACAGTTAGTTTCTTTTTTTACTGTTCTGAATGTATACATTTAAGAACTGAAGGAGGTAACAATATTGGCATTGTTCGGCCGTAGGTCTTTGTCGCGAATTTCGCAAAGTTCGGTTTAAGTGTTATAAAAAATTGTGAAACATTTTCACTGTCATTTACTTTTCGTCATTTCGTCACTGTGTTATTCATAAGATGATATAGGCCGATTTTTCGTCTCCTGCGCATAAACCCAACATTGACATACCCCACGCCAAAACCACTGTGAAAGTCTCATGGACAACTGTTGAACTTGTTTAATAATATCATTATTTTCAAAATACAAAATATTTTATATGGCTTATATTTTTTACAAATTAAATTTAACTAAGTTGAATTGAAAGTAATTATAAGAAGTACACAAACATCTCAAAGCACTAGTTTATATAAGAAGTGTACTAACCTCAAATCGTACCCACGTCGTTTATAATAGTCGTATTGTCAGGTGAGCAACTCAATGTTAGAACACGGAGACTGGTTTTACGCAGCTAACGTGATCTCTCTGCTCTATATTCACTCTACTTGTGTTAATAACGAGGCCGTGCACAGTTTGAATGGAAATAGTGTGATGTAGTTATGCCATATAACAGGCAAGCACCACCTTGTCATGTCTGGGGTTAAACTATAGTGACAGCCAATGAATACTAACCGATACTCGAATGCACAAAGGATTGCGGAGTCTGGCTTGTTGCGGAATAACTCCACGAAATTTCCGGGTCTCTACTTATTATTAGGGCCAGTGACTTTTCACGTAAAAAAACAGTAGACTTCAATACAATACACACACCTCAGCTGTTGTTGTACCTCCATTGGCTGCTGGTACCGTGTCCATCCTTGACCAAGCCACTCAGGACTAAGTAACTCCGACACTGAACCGTCGTTGTTCGTGCGCAAACGTACACGGGCCACAACATTTTTTTTTATCCAATCAAAGAAGCTGGACGACCTGCAGTGCTTTGGACTGTATCTTGTCTTGAAATATTTCCGCGAAATACTTACTATCATGACGAAAATGACTTCGATTTAAAAAAAACGGCTATCTGTAAGATATTGCTTTGATTTAGGCCATAGTAAATGATGTGGTTGAATTTTTGAAATTAGCCTTGTTTAAATACATATGTCAAAAAAATATATATATTTGCTATTCCCAGTATTATTGTAAATGTTTTTAACGAATTCGAGTTGTAACCAGTTGAATTTGTTTTTATTTACAGTTCCCTGTCACAGTTAACTCACAAGCTTAACGGACATATTTCTGTTTGTTGCAGCTCCCGCGAAGTCCTAGGATGAAGAGGATACGACTGTGTTTGCCTTGGAGTCTACTGGCAGGTGAGTACAACATTTCAAATAACAATGTAGACAATAGTCTATTCGCGGTTCCCTCATACTTTTCGAATGAAACCTTTGAAAAATCATCCCGTATATGCTGTGTTCGGTTGTTTCCTAAATAAGTAATTTTTTACAAACTTGTTACACTTCTGTAAACTTAAAGGTATCTCGTGTTTGGTCAAATTGAACTTTTACCTATACTTAATTTTAAATTGTAATATTTAATTTGTAATTAATGTGAATAACAAGAAGGAGAAAATATATGTGTTGGTAATGACTAGTAAGAAATAGGACTTACGCAAAATATTTTTACGTTGAGTGTGCTCGAATGCGATGCGTTGTCCTTTTTGGTGCAATTTTCTCGACCCGGTTAAGATTTGTTAGCGTCAGGAAGAGAAATATCCTGAAAAAAAAACATTTAGCAGGGCTTCAGAACAGTTGAAAGTAAACGTGAATGGACTACATATGCTTTGCCGAGGACATTTAACTATTTACTCTTTAACTTATTTAAGTCACACCATTTAATGAATTCACGGAGTTCCTCAAAACCAACAAAGCAATTGTGCGTGTTTAAAAAAAAACGCAAAATTTTTTTGTTGCGTTACAGCCTGATCTTTACAGACCGGGAAAATTCGCGAGTCCATTGACACCAAGGTCATGTTTGGCAATCATTTGTATTCTGAAGAAGATTTTAATTTCTTACTGGCTGATCGCTACCGAAGTGGCAGGCCGTGATTGGACGTACAACTTGTCGCAAGTTTTCTATTGGATCAGAGTCCTCTGTAACTACAGACACCCGATTTCCTAAGAACGAGTTTCAGTATTGTTGTATTTCAAACCGCTTTGGTTCAGATCCATGTTTCGTAACTGGTCTTTTTTAGCTGCTTCACTTCTTAGTTGTCTGCCAGCGAATCACAACTGTAGAGTACGAAGTGACCATACCCTGAATGGTCTAGTTAAATACTACTCTGGCTTGTCACAAAAACACGCAGCCAATGACCAACGGAAGACTGAAGTTGTGTGCGTTGAATGTTGAAGTATTTCGCTGTGTGGGGCGCTCTTCTTGAAACTGAATTCGAATTTTCACTGTATCTCTATTGGCTGCAGTGACAATAAAGAAAAGTAACAAAAAAAAAACTAAGAACACAATATATGGGCGAGAAACACATATGAAATGAATATGTGATAGTATAAATAAGCACATATAAGAAGAGGCAGTGATATTTCGTGAAAAAATTTCGAGACAAGATACAGCTTCTTTGATTGACTAAAAAATGTTCTGGCCCGTGTTAACCGTTTGCGCACGAATCACGAAGGTTCAGTGTCGGAGTTACTTAGTCCTGAGTGGCTTGGTCAAAGACGCACACGGCACCAGCAACCAATGAAGGTATAACAACATCTGAGGTGTGTATATAGTATTGAAGTCTACCGTGTGCTCTGATTTTTACGCGAAAAGTCACTGGCCCTAGTTATAAGGAACAAGACACAGCGATCCAGTTAGACACCGAGCAATGCAGGAACAACGAGGGCAGTTCTACTATGACAATACGAAAACAGAAAAACCACAAGCAAAACACACACTGCACAAAGTCAAAATCAATATACACATAAAAAGATAAAACCTGTAGCCGTTGTAGGAAATAGAGGTACTATAGAAATCCGAATTCAGTTCCACCACACCATTGCCATTGAACTTCATAAACAATATCTTTTCATGAAATAAGGTGTCCCTGTCTATTGGTCTCTACTCTCACGTCTTGCCGTCCTATTGGTCCACAGCCCACCGAATTTTCATCACTGGCTGGCTGTCAGCCAATGGATTGCCGAGTTGACCGCCTTCTACCCAAGTGCTATTTATTATGTAACAGCGTATACAATAAATCGTGTTATTTTCAGTAACTAAACCAAATATTTCTTTGACTTACGAAAATTGTTACTAACGTTTTGTTTTTTCTTTTAAAATTCGTAAAAAATTTGGCAAAAATGTAACTATACCAGGTCAGTTTCGTTTTGTTTCGGCAGAGAAATGTTCTTACAAGTATTGGCAGAGCTAGTCTTAGGATGTTAAGAATTAAATAAATACATATTAATTAACATTGCAAAGAGCACGCAATTTATTTCGCGTAATTTTTTTTTTTTACCACAGTCTTTTTCGGACTTGTTTTCGTGTCGATGCGCATGAGCTATGCCGAGCAGACATATCACTGTTGCTCAATTGGGGTCCACAAAGCTAACTGAGAAATACAACCTAGGGAAAAGGCCAGCTTGCAGAGCCACGCGCTGCCAATCAAATAACGCGTACTCCCACACCAAAGGAATCGCCACGCTATATGCACATACATACATACTGTCTTAACACCAAACTATTTAAAAAAATGCTTAGAAACAGCGAAAAGGTGCAGAGATGTCTTTACTGGACGTCAGTAGCGGCTTACTGATTATTATGGAGCTGAATTTCACTAGAGGTTTCCACTCAATCCCAGTAAAAATCACTGTTCCGACCCCAAAGCATTAGCTCACGAGGTACTCACAGCATGCTCAGGTTTAGAAGTTAGATTAATGTCTAGGAAAATATCACGAAGGCACCTTTCTTTTATAACTCAAAATAAATCACTTACACGCCAAATCGCGGAGCAAGTTTAAAAATCGTAACTCCCACATTTCTTCACTTTTTTGGTGTTATATAACATTCTTAAAAAGTGAGTGAAGAGTGTATGGAGAGATTTGGGAGGCTCTTAACAGCGAGGTCTTGAGAGCCGATGAGTTCGATTGAGGTGAGCATGGAGCAGCGCCGGAATGAAAGGGCGGGGGAAACGGGAGATAACCCGAGAAAACCCGCTGACCAGCGGCATCGTCCGGCACGATTTCCAAATACAAAAATCCAGGAGTGACCCGGCTGGGGGTTGAATCCAGTTGGCCGTGGTGGGAGGCGAGCAGGCTAACCGCTCAGCGACCGTTGCCCCTGTTTTATTAAAAATAAATTTGGTGTCGGTTGGGACGAATTAAGTATTTGCCTCTTTTGTTCACGGATAGAGCAGTCCACTTAACTAGTTACCATGTAAGTTCTCCAGTTTATAAAAACTGATTAAATGCGGTAAATAAAGAGCCAAGAAAATATAACTTCAAAAATAAAAATNAAATGCGGTAAATAAAGAGCCAAGAAAATATAACTTCAAAAATAAAAATTCTTTTCCTAAGATAGGTTATTTTAATAACCAAGCTAAATTTATTGGTCTTGTAAAAAAGACACGTTACAGTTTTAATTGCACGAAACCAAAATTTAAGATATGAGCAGGAAATGTATGCTTTATTAACATATCTGAGTAACGTATTTAAGCCCTGCAAAAAAAAACTTTGCCACCTTCTGCAATAGTTATTTGACAAGGAAACTTCAAATTATAAATAATTCCTTCCTGTGTGTGTTTCAGGAGAATTGTTTTCAATTCTCTGTAACTATTTTATTAAAGAGAATATTTTCGTCATAGTAGATCGCAGCGCTCTTCAACACAGACACTAAAGTTCTGATCAACGTAATATTTTTACTGTGTTAAATCTTTTGTTATCTTCAAATGCTCGCAAAAAGTTTGTTTATTGTGAGAAGCACACAATTTGAATGTGCTAATCCTTAAGTCTTTATAAAAAAAGCCACCGTGTTTAGTATTTTTTCACATAAATCGCTTAACCTTTTACTTTCACTTTCAAATTTTATCTTCTCTGCTTCCTATACAAGATCAGAAAAGGAGATATTTTAATGGGTGCCAAAGTCCTTGTTTCTTCTCACTACGTGGCTATTCTTGTAAGATCTTTCTGTTAACTCATTTGAATTTTGTGCAATTCCTCTCTTTAAATAATAATATTTTATGTAAATGGCAGTGTAATGGATTCTGGTTATTCACTAACCTGAGTATTAAAATATAACTACTTTATCTCAATAACGAATTTGCGTAACTGAACCAATCTAACTTAGGTAACTAGGCGTGACCCAAATTGGGAAATTCCAGTTGGACCACAATTTCGCGCGGTTAACACATCAGTGGGCATTATTACTTTCACAAAAGGGGAAAGATAATTGCACTCGGTTTATGGTGATGTGTGCAAGTGAAACTGTTATTTCACCATAAGCAGAAGTATCCTCTTATAGACGCCACACAAAGTGTACAATTAATGTGCAGATAACACTCGCATTGTCACTCACTAAAATACACTTAGCCTATGTTTAAACTCTCGCAAACGAAAAAAAAAAAAATACGAATCGCATGTGCAAGGAATTCACTTGTTTGTTAATATATATGCCGCCTTATTGCGGAATTCACTACGTATAGCTGTGATATAAATTGGGATGTGAGTCAAATATTAACTAATTTATATATAACGGTCAATTTTATTCTCCACTTCAATATATGAATGATTACTCAGAGAAGAAGACACAATCACGATTATTTTTATAATATATTTTTGCTTCCATTGAAATGCCGATGACTGTTCTTTCTAAATATTTTATTATATTTTAATTTTTTATTTTTTGATAAACCGTAACACCTATATGCGATTGTTTGTCAGTTATATAAGAAAATTTCATTCATTATTAGTTATATTTAACAAAAAAAACATTTATTACTCTTGATACCAAGAAGATAACCTAAATATTTGATAATTACTAATTATTTTCTATATTCCGTTTACAAAAATCTGTAAAATTTCTCGTCGCACATTGTTTAACTAAGTTGCACAAGCAAACATTTTAGTCAATATTCTCATATGTAAATAAACACAAATATTTTTCAGTCTTATGGTAGATGAAACGTACTTTGTAAATTGTTAACGTGATATCTAAAGGAATGAAGTTGTCAATCTTATTCACGATTAAGTTATCGTAGTTTGTACGCTTATTTGTGTTTCAGTGTTGAGAAAATTTCAAATAATTTTTCTAAAAGTCGTAAAGATTTAAGGAGTTTCGCAAATACAGAAGTAAACGAAATGTTTCTGGAAAGAAACAGTTCACTTTTATTCCAAATGAAAGAATTTCGTAACGAAACGATGATAATTGATGGCGACCAAATTATGAGTAAAACTAATGTTTATGATACGACTTTTATAGCTATTCCTTTCAGCTCCGCCGCTTTTGAGCTGATTTAAAATACAAAGTATTATTTATTGGCCTGTTTTCGAATAACACCGGGAATGTACAGCAATATCTTTCCCACAATCTGTTTGCCAGATATGTTTCTATGTCTAGGTCTCCTTTCGCGATGCCCCTTACTTCCAGCTCGTTATCAGTTCAGCTGCCTCATCAACAGTAGATGACCATTTCCTCAATTTACGGAGTAATTAAGCGCGAATCGCTAGAGTACAGTGGCCAGGAAGCCCGAGCCAATGGCTGCACATGCGGGACTCACCCTACACATGTTACACAGGCTGGGATCAATAAAGCACTTGGTTTTTACTGCGGCGTGGCTAATTGATACAATTCGCAGAACTTGCTTGGTGCATCATCAAAACGTTCCTGGAGATTTGAAACTTAGCTAACACAGTTCTCTCAAAACTCGTCCAGATTTACGTTCCCTTGTCGTAGCACGTTACAAGATGCCTTCTCGGTTCACGTAAGTTTCGTAACGGATAGTAACCTTCCGTTGAGCACCTTGCCTGCACCTTTAAGATGATTCCCGCAGTTAAATGAATTTAAGTCTCTAAGAGAGTATTTTTTTGTAGCCAAACAAACGATAGCCTTATAAAAGTGCAAACGTGATAGCACGCACAATTAGTAAATTCACAGCTGTGGCGCCTCAATACCAGCAAAGTTACTGTGGGTTAACAGTAGCCATATAACTTCAGATAAATATAAGTAAAGGTTTCTGGTTGTACGACCTATGCAATGTCAGTAGATTTACTTCGGGAGCATACGAAAACTAAAACACTACTACTTCTAATAACATAAGTAGGGGCAGTGATATTTCGCGAAAAGATTTCGAGACAAGATACAGTCCAAAGCACTGTAGGAGTCGCCCAGCTTCTTTGATTGGCTAAAAAAATGTTCTGGTCCGTGTTAACAGTTTGCGCACGAATCACGAAGGTTCAGTGTAAGAGTTACTAAGTCCTGAGTAGCTTCGTCAAAGACGGACACGGCACCAGCAGCCAACGGAGGTACAACAACAGCTGAGGTGTGTATATAGCGTTGAAGTCTACTGTGTGCTCCAATTTTTACGCGAAAAGTCACTGGTCTTATTTATAGATAATATATGTGTTAAAGTACAATCTAACAAAAGTAAGATAATTTTTCGTTAAGACAAGTACTA
>NQII01020008.1:0-17602 GCA_002778355.1 Clitarchus hookeri
TTGTTCCTTTAGGCCATCATTAAGCACCATCTGCATACCTTGAAAGTACGGCTTTCCTGCAATCAAAGCAGGTAAATCATCTTTTAATTATTCACAGAATGTTCTTGCCCTTTAATCTCTTTATTTGTGGTGTAATTTCTTTATTTTGGTGCGTCACAGGGTATCTGTCTTAACCAGGGTGGCCACTCGCCCTGGAAACCTGAGAAAGTTAAGGAATTTTACGAATAAGCTGGAAATATCAGATAAACAAATATAAAATTTGCTAACATTAAGCAACAAGTTAAAGAACTAGAAATGTTGGGTATAAAAAAAACTGAAAATGGTTAAAGAACTAAAGGAAGTGTTGATATCAATGCAAAGATTGAATGTATAAAAAATAACCAAGGTTTCATAATTTCGGTGTATTGTTCAGATTTGTTGTAAATAATTTTTCACTGTTTTAGAGCTGGCAACTCAAAAATAGTGGCTTAATGTTGTATAGTAAATGTTATTTGTAATACAATATGCTGAACTCTATGTAAGATTCAGAATAACATTTCCTATTACCACTATGTGAGCAACTTTGATAGGTATGTAAAAAGTAGAAAGTTTCTTTATGTTTTAAATTATTCTGAAACTTATCATTTTGTTGTAATTTTTTCTTATCCATGCTATAATGGAATTTTTGTATGTATGCTTTTATGTTTAGCCACTTTGAATACTGTGTTTTTTTTTTCCAGAAAATAATTTAATTTAATATTGCTGGCAAAAAATTTAATTAATCTTAAGAACCTGGAAAAAGTGAGGAATCTTCTCAGCTTAGAGTGGCCACCCTGTTAACTGATGTGAGAGTACTAATGTAGAATTTCAAATTAATAAATGTACTTAGTTATGAAAAAGGGAACGAACCAACAGTTGGTTGAAACAGGTAAATTTAGGTTCAAAGTTTTCCTTGTGTCTTATTTGAGTATCAAAAGTTTTTGTTGAGCTATTTTACCACATGTTCTTGTTGATTGTATAAATTTTATGGAAATATAAGTAAACAATTTTTGCTGTTTGGTTATTTCTTAAAAATAATAGCGGGATGACTTTTGTATCGTGCTTGGTTCTCTTATGCAGGTATGGTTTATTTTTCCATAATACTTTTTTTTTTGCTATTGTATGTTTCAGTTACTAATTATAAGCACATTCATATATTTCTTTGGTATTTAATCAAAATATAATAGTATGCAAGGGTCATGCTGGTGTAGTGATTTAGACTACTCGCCTCCCACCCAGGCGAACCGGGGCTGCTCCCAGATTTTCACATGCGAGAATCGTGCTGGACAATGCAGCTAGTCGGCAGGTTTTCTTGGGTATCTCCCATTTCCCCCGCTGCTCCATACTCACCTCATTTCACCTTCATCTGCTCTTGATGTTAAGAGCCACCCAAATCTCTTCACTTCACTAGTAGTATGTTTTGCCAAAAGTGGATACTCATTAATGTGTTTTAAATCAGGATTAAACTTAGGTGCATATAAATTATATTACAATATTGTGAGGGCAAAAAATATTATGTCAGATCAATGCTAAAAATTTGATATTGTCTTCTATTAGAGTAATTTGTTTTGTTCTTTCTGAGACAAAAGATACAACTTCTTGTTCTGCACTGAAATTTTGTAAGTTTGAACACAGTTGCCACACGTGCAAATAAGAATTTTGCTGACAAATATTTTTTCCTTAAATGGTTTGTAACTAATGTAAGTGGCATCATAGTGGTACTTTGCAAAAAAGAACTTAAGTTGCATATAATCTCTATTAAATTCCATATGATATGCAAAACAGAACCAGCCCACATTGTGTGTGTGTTAATCCTTTCTGTAAAACTATTTTCATCAATGAAAAGCCTGTTGGTTGGCTCGGGCTCTTATTTATTTTAAAATTGGTTGGTTCGTTTTTGTATAATATAATTTGAACCTTCCATTACTTGGTATGATTATATCTCAACTAAAAATTTTGTGGGTTGGTCCTCTTTTGCATAACCACGTACAAATATTTTTTGTGGTGATTATTTTCAAGCGCCCAGAGAAATAAATTTTGTCTAGTTCTCAGATAATGTTTGTCAAATGAGGTATTTATCTTCATGAAATGATGCATTCAACTCACACAAGCATAATTATAAATTGCATAAAAAATAATACTGAAATTTTTATAATTCACTGTTTGATCTGCAATATGTAAATAAAATTCAAAAGTACCAATATGCACATGCAATAGGTCTAAATGTCTGTCATTGCACATTTGGCAACGGCTATAATAGAACACTTGACGAATCACATCTGCCTTTGCATTAAAATGTAACAATATAAAACCAAACTGTAAAAACCATGTAGCTCAGAAATAAAAATAACTGTTGCCACTTACAGAGTGAACAGTTACAAAAATGATAAATACTGTAATGATAGCGCAAGTTAAACTGCAGATGGCACCAATACTTGCTGCTGTTGTGATACGAATGTACGTTATCAGAAAAATGTATCTTTACATACTGTGGCAGGGCAAACAGTACGTAAATCTGCGCAGTTGTTTAATTTATTATGTTTGCGGAGTTGAGGTGCGTGTGCATGGGAAAATATAGGTCTGCGAGTCATACATACTTATATTTGTCAAGAAAATTTAAAGTGATGCGAGCATTGTCTTCCCAGCATTTTTAAGTAGCTTGTAATACAATGAATTATTTGTCTAGGCAAAAGATATTGACTAATTATGTTCAACTGGACTTTAATAAATTTCTGGCGTGGTAACATTTATTTTAGGCACATATAACACTTGTGGGTTCTAGGATTTTTTTCTCAACAAGAAAAGTTGTTTCAGTAAACAAATAAATACCTGTTCTTAGTAAATAATGACTGTGTTGTGTAAGATTACCATTGTTTGTTACTGTGAGGAGTTGCGCAGATTCTGAGGTTCTCGTGCGCACATGATAGGCATGGCTCTAGTATGCCTGAGTTCAGTTAAGGTCTTCTTTAGTAGTCCTTCCAAGTGCAACTTAGTACATCCGGTAGCCATACAGAATGTTGGTTACAATTAGCAGTTTGAAGTGGCAAGCTCTTGGATGAGCACTGGTGAGGTGTGCTGCGGACATATAGGAAATGGCAGGTAAAGGAGCTAGGGAAAGGGGATAGATAATCTTGGGGAACATAAGCAGTGGTGCAGTTCGTTAAAACCTACTATAGCATCTATGTGATAGTCTTGTAGTCTTCACAAAACATTACGTACTTTGATTTCTTACAGTAACGCGTATTACTGTATGTACCAATTTTTGGATTGTGGGTATCCAGTTGATATGTAACGGAGGATTACAAATTAATCGTAGCGACTACACTCGAATGACAACATAATTGATGGTTTTAATAAGACATAGTGATGCATACGTGATGTTAGCAAGTTTAATTTGTATTGATGCAGGTAATGATTTGGTTAAGTTTCCACAATCCTGTTTAAAATTCATAGAGTAGTCCACACGAAAGCTCTCAGCAGTAGTATGTGAACCCTCAATCTATAATTCACGAGTTTCCAATAAAACTTTAAAAAGTGCTTGTGCATCACCTTGAGACACTGCAAATTTTACTATATTATTGTATAAAAAAGATTGTTGCTGTGTATTTGAAAATAATGGTCGATGCATATTGAAGCCTTGGATGTAGGCTGGGTAGTTATGCTTGCATGGTGGACATGTCACTGGGGTAGAATACAAATTATAATAATTTTTTTCTTTGCAGAGACAAATACTTCTCGATTGTTAAATATTTGGGCCTGAACAAGCCAAATGATTCCAAGTTATCTTTACGCCATCAGTGTTACTTTAGTTGTAGGAAAATTAATTCCAGGAATGTTTAGAGGTGGTATTTTGTCATCATTTTGTGCACATATGTAGTTTCTGCTTGCTGTCAAATTGACTTCGTGTGAGAGTGGAATGGCACCCACCCGAACAAGTAACTCTGCTTCTGAAGACTGTGTAGTTTTGGAAACGAACAAAAGAGATTTCATACATTTTTGAGTTGAGTTGAGCTGTTAGGTGAATGCATGTATGTACGACTGTGTCATTGGAAAATGTCTTTCCTTGGTGATGTGGGTGAGCTGGGAAGATAATTAGGGTGGCTAGCAGTATCCTTAACCAAAGTACACAGCAAAAATTACAAACGTATTGTTTTCATGTTATTTCTGGAAAAATTACAAATTTACAAGAAGAAATAATAATCCAGAAAATATGTAAAATAATAGTTATTGTTACACACACACACACACACACACACACAACAAAATTGCCCCCGAACTTCTAAACTTCCTATGAAGGTGGTATGAACAAAAATAATGCATTCTACAATTTGCGAGAGAGAGTGTAGGGAAGTGCAAGAATCCAATTTTTTTTTTCTTATTAGATTGCTAGCCAACCTGATACCATATTACTTGAAGGGTGAGCATTGAGGTGCAAAATGTCCAGAGTTAACTGTTTCACTTTCTCCATCAATGTGTAGTGTCAAAATGGGTGTTAATATGACAGGATACTCTTGAGAAGAGGTTCTTCAAGGTCAAGTAGAATTGCTTTACATGAATCTTGACTACTGGGAGATGATAACCAGCTGTAAGAGGCAGCGGAGAGGTGGGTTAATCTCTAGTAATTTCAGGCTTAATATGTACATTTGTAAACTGCAGATTATTCATCCATATTCTAATTGTTAAGGGGCCCACCTGCTTGGAGCTTTTTTCCACGTTTGAGGCAGAGAAGCGCAAGAGTTATAAGGACTACACTGGCGCACGCGAAAAGTGCACCATTTGCCATGTGCAGGGCTCCGAACAGGCGTGCAGTGTTCTCGTCATGCTGCATGTAACTATGGCACTTCTAAGCGTTGACCCTGCAATTTTATTGGTGGAAAGTCCGTAGCATGGTTCAGTGCATGTCCCTTGAGTACTTCTGCGTGTATATTTTTTTTAGATATAGCATTTTGAAAAGCAGTTTTTAACCATGTTGGAGTGCTCTGAAATGGTATTTATAATGTGCATGGTGTCTGGGAAGTAATCGACAGGCATAGGCTGAAGGGTGTGTGCTTTTTGTTTAATAGTGCTCATTTAATAGTTTCGTAAAGATACCTGGGTTTCAACCACTGCAACGCAGTTCGAGCACCAGGCAGGCCCTTTAAGTGAAGAAAACTGGCTCCATTTTGGCAACGGTATGAAATTGCTTGGGTGATGGCTGCTGGGTTCATGTGGAATTCTATGGTGATGCGAGCACAAAAAAAGGGGGGGGGGGATCAAANTAATATCAGAGTATCAAAAGTATATAAACTAAAAATTGGCAACAGTAAGAATTAAACGGCTCAAATTTGTTTAGCAAATTATGTTGCGCAAATAATGTATTTCAAAATGCGTAATTTTTCAGCGCTAAAACTAAAGTGGCAGTAATTTGGGAACTTTGTGTTTGCGATGATGAAAAATGAACTCCCGATTATGTTGAAATCTACCTCTTTTTGTAGTTTCAGCACCAGATTGTGTTGATTCTCTATTGCCAATTCACTGCACTACAAATAATGCCTTGCTAGTAAGTAACTGTTCTTGTTTGTTTCTTAGATGACTATGGATGTACGCTGTTGTAGATGTAAGCAACAACATTGATAACTTAGATAATGCCAGCTGTGAACAAAAAAAAAATACATTCTCTCTCACACACACACTACAATTTAGAGAGAGTAAATAATAGGGACATGATCTAGTATATACATTACATAATATTAAGCATTTGAGCTGAACAAAGCATTCAAGGTGGTAAACAAAAATAATTAATTGGACTGAGAACTTTTTAATATATTTATATATAAATTATTTATTTACTTTTCTGCTTTTAACTATAACTATGTTTTAAAAATATCATGGTTCACTGAACAAGTTTGTAATATGCATTAGAATGCAATTTGTAATGTTGGAAAAGTTAGGTAACAAATTAAAACTAGACAATTGTTTCACACATTTTCATTACAGTACTTCTGAAATTCATTTTGAAGCTGTAGACTGCTTTATCTGAAGCAGGAAAATTATATTTATGAAATTAAGTATTTTATTTCCGATGTACTCCGCCTTTACTGCAGGTTTGTTTTTGGCAGAAACCATGATGTGTACTAAATGCTACAAATTAATAAAATAACATTGTACAAAATGTGAACTTTGCATAAGTTTGTAAAATATTTTTGTGCTGTACTTCAGAATAAAGATTTATCACTCCTTAAAATTGGTGTTATTTCTAATTTTTAGACATCCTTGAAAAGTGTTCAGCTGCAAAAGAGTTGCTTCATTCCTGCACAAACGTGTGCATTTTATGCTGCGTTTATTTTGTGATCAATATAATACCAGTCCCACAAATTACAGACTTGCATTCACTCTTGTAAAGGAGACAGTATCTACAGTCAAATAAAAATGGGACTTGTGATTTTGCATTACTTTCACACTTCAGAACATGTTTCAGAAATAATTCTTCTTCTGCCGGCCTTGCTGTAAGAAAACGCAATTATGTACACTTCCGTGCTCTAGAGCATTATAAAGACCACGACTTTGTTTTGTGGTAGATGTCGGAAAAACTAGCCATCACTTTTGCGATAATACCTGAAAGTGAATGGGCCGTTGACATTTGTCACTTCCTCCTTTGCATACCACATATACTGACTTTGATGGTAGTTTTGTTTCTTCATGGATTATATTAAATTTGATGATGGATTCTCTGATCAGAACTGCAACATGCACCAACGTATGTAGCTTTTACTTTTATCTCTACATCAAGGGCGTNGTTTTGTTTCTTCATGGATTATATTAAATTTGATGATGGATTCTCTGATCAGAACTGCAACATGCACCAAAGTATGTAGCTTTTACTTTTATCTCTACATCAAGGGCGTACGTGATAAAAGTGTTACGTATCTGCTTCTTATTCAATGGTTGTATAGTGCAATAAAAATTTACTCTCATACAGTAAACAAGGGACATAAGAACATCTGCAGACCCCAGTATCAGCAGGCAGTCACGTGATGCTTCTTGCTCTCAGGGAGTTGAGGGTTTTAGTCACACAGCAGTTTGTGGCCCTACAGGATCAGTCCGGCACGGTTGTTTGGCAGTCTTGAGTTACACGTTGTAATGACGCAGTAGTATTCATTTTTGGGATATGAGGTTAATTTTTTTTTCTTTAACGGGGCTTTGTAATGCTTTATCGGTGTTTCAATCCACATAAAATATTACGAAGCTTTGCAAAACGAAAGAACATGAACCAGGTATCCCGATAATTAATCAATTGCGTCGTTACAACGTACAACTTACCTCCATGGCATCTACGTCAGGATTTTTAAGTTGAGTATTTAGTGTGGTGCACTACTGCAGGGCATGGGGTAAGTCGTCACAAGAGACATGCTTTTCGAAACCCCCACTGGGGTTATAAGGATCCCTACTGGAATTACAACTAACCCCATAGACCTCAGAATCGTATTTATACGGAAATTCCTAGTTTACCCTAGCATTTGGACCATCTCTTAAACTGGCAATTGCGTTCAACTTATACTATAACTTCATTACTGGACATATATTTTAATGTATGCATTCAGGATGGGGCCTGCATTACAAAACATTGTAGGCTATGAGTACACTACTGTGGAAAGCTAACAAAATTTCCTGCCTACCAACACAATCACAAGAATAGGTGGTAGCTACACGACCATATGATGCACTGGTTTATTATTTTTAATTGACAGTAATGTGCCTTAAATCTGATTTGGCAAGAAAGATGTAATATTTATTTCCAGGTTCAATAAAAAAATTATTGGAGTAAAAGTGGTTAACTAGTTTAATTTTTTTAACATTACAACATTTTTAAAACAACATAAATTTGAACTTAATAATGATAGTGTTTTTAAAGTGTGTATGTATCATATGAAGTGGCAATAAATTATTACGTATTTATTTGGCTAACTAGAGGTGTGATTGAAGTAACCACTAACATTAATAATATTTTGAAATAAACAAAGTTGTTTTGTGCCTTAACAAAAAAAAAAAAGTAAGTTTGAAATGAAAGCTTGACTGACAAGGCCTCCTTCCCGCTCTAATGGGCAGTGATGAAACAAGGTGTGGTGGCCCACAAGGACTGAACCCTTCCCCAAAAAAAAAAAATTGAGAATAGAATTTTCACCCAACTGAAATATCTGTATTGTGTACAAGTCTTAGAGCTGATGTAAGGCTGCCAAGCTACGGTTGTTTTCTGCAGTCCAGCCATCGTCTCTCCCCAAGGCAGAGTGGCTTTGCTCCCCAAAACAGTCATACCTCCCATCTCTCCATTCTGAGGTCTCCAGGTCAGGATGTATCAGCACTTTGTGTGTACCCATAAGATTGCTAGTTCTGTTTTTGTTACAAGCAAACAAGCTACAATAGACACATTTAATTTTTATTATGAAGTTAAGAAATTTGTTTGGTTGGTTATTTAGAGATCACAATTTTTAAGTTTGGCAAAAATTGGTCTCTTAGTTTTTATGATTAGGTAAAATATTTTACAGGAACTATTACTGAAAGGAAGCACAATGACTGTACTGATTTAGTGATTTAAATGTTTGTACACATTTATTATCGTTATAAAAATTCACAGGTTGGGCCCGCCCTAAACACAAAAACTTGCTATGTTACTGGACATGTGCGTAGAAACCGAGAAGGTGTGCCCAAAATAGTGTATATAAAATTGCAATGCATCTCTGTGGAAAAAAAAAATTTGTATGAATTGACATGCAATGGTATTAAAGCAAGAAATGCTGCAACAGAAGCTTCAGAATCAACAGTCAAATAAATTTTACAGAGGTAAAATAAACAGGACAACCAGTTGGACTTTTTTGACATCTGAAGGTAAGAAAACGTTACAAGAAATTAATTGACGTAAACAATTTTACGTGTGGTGCTGTGCTGAGAAAAATTCACAAGTTTTACAGCATATGTTCATGTCTGTTTTTTATTACTTGGTTTGGAAAAATTTTTGTAAGCTGCAATTATCTGTTTTCTTTTGCTCAAAGCTTTTTTTTTTCTTTANTTTTGTAAGCTGCAATGATCTGTTTTCTTTTGTTCAAAGCTTTTTTTTTTTTGCTTCAAGGTTTTACGATTTTAGTGAGTTCATTTGAGGTTGGTGGTAACTTGTACATTTGTATAGCTGAAAAGAGAGGGACTTTTGCAAAAAAAAAAAATGTGTAAGAAGGAAGATGGAATTTGTCTTTATTTGTGTTGAATATGTATGGAAATTGGAATTTTTAAACTGTTTCACGTGGTGGGATTCATAAATATACAGGCTGTCCGAAAAGTCTTTCCCTGATTACAAACTTTATTTATATCTGCTATATGCAAGATAAGAGATGTGAAACTGGTGCCAAAATGTTGGCAAACTAACCAAGTTTTTTTGCAGGTTTCAGTGGCTGTAGTGTAGCAGTTGCAGTGTCTAGGAAACTGGACCTGTTCATAAATCAGGAAAAAGCTCAGTGTGTGCTCTAGTACTACGAGATCCGGTCGCAGATAACACTACAGAGGAACTTTGAGAGACAACGTATAGAAAGATGCCGCCCGATGTCGAGAGCATTAAGTCGTGGTACGGCAAGTTCAAGAACACAGGATCTGTTGCTGACTTANAAAGATGCCGCCCGATGTCGAGAGCATTAAGTCGTGGTACGGCAAGTTCAAGAACACAGGATCTGTTGCTGACTTACCTAAAACTGGCCAACCATCAACTTTAGCTGAAAGGGTAGAAGTAATGAGACTGTCTTTTGTGCAAAGTCCCACGAAATCAGTGTNGGCCAACCATCAACTTTAGCTGAAAGGGTAGAAGTAATGAGACTGTCTTTTGTGCAAAGTCCCACGAAATCAGTGTATAGTGCCTCCTGTGAATTACAGACACCAAAAAGTTCTCTTCATGACATCTTACACAAACATTTAGTGTTTCGTGCATACAAAGTGCAAATTGTTAAATTATTCAAGATTTGTTGCCCAATGACGCCACACATCAGTATGACTTTGCAGTCGAAATGTTTTCACGTATTGAGGGCGATAATAGATATTTCAAACATGTTGCTTTTTATGATGAGGCAACCATTTTCGTCAGTGGTGTAGTGAACCGGCATAACGTGCGTATTTGGGATTCAGAGCCCCCTGGTGAGGTGTCAAGAGTGCATCAGAGGCAGCCCAAAGGTCAATGTTTGGTGTGTGCTTTTGCATGACAAAATTATCAGACCATTCTTTATCGTTGAGGGTATAGTCACATCTCCAGTGTTTCTGGACATGTTGCAATTGTTTGCTGTTCCTGAAATTCTCGAGTATCCCCCAGATGTCATAATTCAACAAGCCAGTGTACCGCCTCATTGGGGTTTGCAGGTTCGTGCCCATCTCAATACGTTTCCTGGATGATGGATTGGCCGTGATGGTCAGACAGCTTGGCCTCCACGCGCTCTTAACATAACCCCATTAGATTTTTTACTATCGGATTATCTCAAGGACAATGTCTACAAAACTCCTGTGTCAGATCTTGCAATTCATCAACAATGGAATCTACAGACATTGCGTTGATTCCTCCTGTGATGTTGGCTAATGTATGGACAGAAATTGAATATCAACTATATGTGCTACGTGCTACCAAGGGTACTCGCGTGGAGACTTACTGATGTGTTGTCCTGTTGCAACAAAAAACCCTGGTTAGTTTGTCAACATTTTGGCACCAATTTCAAATCTCTATTTTACATATAAATTGTATAAATAATACATGTTATCAGGGAAAGACTTTTCGGACAGACTGTATAAGAAAAACCATGTTGGATATGCTGGTTTAGATTGATACAGTCAACATATTTCAAAATACAGACAGGTGTGTGTGATGAACGCATTATGAAATAAAATACCCGAGTTGCACTTTTGCACATGTAATACAGACTCGACTGCCGAGAAACTGTTTTCCAACCTTCCTGCCCTGCAGATGTAGGGGAAGGCAGCTTTGCCTAGAACGAAAATGCAGATGGATCTTTTGTTTCTGGGCCAATTATATAGTTAGTTTGCATCTCACGTTGTATGATTGTACACTGAGGCTAGAAGATGGCAGGACAATCCAAACATAGTGGGCTTCAGACTTCTTGGATACCACCTCGGAACCAAAGTCATGCCAGGGGTTGTGTGAAAAACCACCACGAGACAAAAGTCTTGCACACTCGAGTGTGATTCCTTAGTATGCACAACAACCATAACCCAACACCTCTTTAAGCTTAATAGATGAACTAAGTTAATATTGTCCAAGTTTAAGAACTTTATGATTTTATTTTAACAAATTTGTTGACATGATTCTGGCATACAGCATGTTCTATACTTTCTTTTGGTCTCGTGTTTCATTTACGCTGTATAAGAGCACGCGACCCACTAAAGATCTCGGTTTAAGCTTTACCTTCTCTATTCCTTTGTAAAGAATATCTTGAAACGCAAGAATGGCAGGCAATCTTATGGTACCGGTGGTCTATATAAAAAATATGAAAAAACAAAAACTTGCAACTTAGAGGTAAACAGTAGTATTTTTTATGAAGTTGAACAATTGCGAAGTCACAGTATTCCTGATGGACAGCAGTGTGCCAGATGAATGTGTTGTGTGTAGATTCAACATTATTATTGGTGCCCATATTTTTGTACATCATCTTTTGAAAATGCAGTATCCACAAACTCAGACATTTATTGTTCCTTCTGGCTGTGTTGCTAGCAAAACACATCTGCTTCAACTACACCTCTTCGGAATAGACTTAAGCTATAGGTCGTGCATATATTTTCAACCTATTTTTTGACGAGGAATCACCTGCCGAAGTTTGTCGGTAGAATTTAGTTCCATCCTGTACGTACACACACATCACATATATATAAAACATAAAAAACTTGTTTACTTTGCACAAATGTTGAACAGTGGATCAGCACTACCACCAAGTAATCAACAAAGTCTCCCAACAACATAAATTTATTAATTTATTTGCACTACTGGTCCTGTGCTGTTAATACCTGTATTGGCTTGGTGTGGTGGAGATGGGGCAGGAGCAGAGGGAAGGATGAAAGCAGTCAAATCTGTTTGGCTACTGACGGAAGAACAGCAAAAAGAAAATGCTAGAAAACTAGAAAAAGTATTAGTAAACACAGCAGAGATGGTGACAAAGAGACTCAGTTGGGATTGTAACATGGGTATCTGTCGGTCAACAATATGTAATTGTATCTTCCCCATTTGTGTTTATGAAACCCACCCCCAAGGCATGACAGTGTTGCCTTTCCAGTTCCCTGATTGTCTCCACGAAGCCTTGTTTATACAAAATGGCAATTACTTATCTATAGGACTCTTCAACTGAAGAGGGGCAAAGGGGTGTGTGTGTGAACACTTTTCTGTTTTCAGAAGAAAAGTTTAGTGTTTGGTGTTTTCTCTAATTTCTCTCTTGGGTTCATCAATTTCCGACACATTTTGGATCGTCATATTTCCTTGCAGCAATTCATTTTCCATTTTGTGGTCACTCCTTAATCTGAACTTGACGTCTTCAAACTTTCTAAGACCTTAGTTATGTTTTCTAAAACTAATATGGTGCTTAATATGGCCATTACCATACCAGATACAGATACCTAAAAAAATTGTTAACAACTCAATTTTATTTTTTTGTTTTCAGGTTGCTAACAAAAATTGGATTTATTCTATCGCCTAGCTGACTTTAGTATCAGTATGTTCTGTTAAAATATTCAAAGGTAAACTGCAAAAATAATATGATGCACTCGGAAGCAAATTATACACAATGATGGACAAGCAAATAATATGATGTATTCAGAAGCTAATCATTTACTGTCATTTACAATCACAGCTAAGATCTAATGAAACACATTTTGCCAAACATAATACATCATGGGACACTAATAAAAAATTTCTGCGTATCCTGACAAAGAAAGTTTCAAGAAACTTAAAAAAAATTGCAAAATAACAGTATTGTGGAAGCAACGTTTTTAGCCACTGAAACATTGTAAAAATATACCTTTATTTGTTGTGTTTTCCTATGAAGCNATTTTTTTTTTTTTTAGTTTTCTAAGTGATTCAGATGAAATTTTTACTGTATACAGCAAAATTGGGAGTAAAAAAAATTAATTTATGCAAGTCAAAATAAATAAATAAATTTATTTTGCAACATGTAAACAATAACTAAACATTATACATACAAAAATAAGGAACACAGATCTTTGTAGTGATACTATTATAAATAACCCCTTACAAACAAAAAAATTCCTTACAACAAACAAAAAAACTCCTTACAAACACACTTTTGAAAACACCTGTAAATGTTTCAAGTTTCTCAGTGACAAAGATAAAAAAAATATACGAACAATAAATTATGACAGCACACTTGTAATAGTCAAAAGTCTTGGTTTTATGGTGCACAGTTATGCAGAGGAAGTTAATGAATTATGGTATAGGCTGTAAATAGTTAACCGAGGATATCTGAAAACCCTGTTTGGGCGGCTTGTAACATCATGGTCTTGAGAATCGATGACGGTGAAGTGATGTGATAATGGAGCAGCCCTGGAATGCAAGGGCGGGGGAAACAGGATATCTAGAAAACAAGCCAACCAGCGGCATCATCTGGCACAATTCCCACATGCGAAAATCCAGGTGTGGTCCCGCCAGGTATCGAACCCAGTTCGCCTAGGTGGGAGGCGAGTATTTTGAACACTACACCACCATGGCCCTGAATTGTTAGGAATATGAATGTGTTACTAATATGGAAATTCATACTCTAATATAAATGTAGTTATGGGAAGCGATTTTTTGAAGGTTTGTTTCAAAAGTGCCCACTTGAACAAGAACAACCATTACTTATTGATTGCAGTGTGTTCCAGGCCACTCGATAACCAACTTAGTGCTCGTAAATTCTAACCCATGCTAGGAGTTTGGGCTCAAACATTCAATTATTTAGCTTCTTCATCACATGAGCACAGTGTCTTAGCAAGCGCTGCAGGTTGTAATTCATAGAGCAATCTTGAAAGTCCTGCTTAGAATTTACTTTCTGTCCATGTTTTATCTAAAATTTATACTGTCGCAGACCTCACCACTCTAATATATGCCTTGATCAAGTGAAACTGTCAGTGATGTAAATATGTTGTTCATATGCTTATTCTTACCCTTATGCGCATAAAACGACCAGGAAATAAATTCAGTGTCTGTAAATTTAAACCTCACACTTTTAATATGATGTTAATATTATGTAACTGCACTTTCCATAGATTGCTGCCAATTTTACAGGCACCCAGTTATGGACAGGGATTCTTTAAAGTTTGATTTCAAAAGTGTTAATTTAACCACAATCAAGTTATACCAATAAGGACTCCACATACACTTTTAAACACAGCTACTTACACAATGGATTTACTTTCCACTCCTGATGCGAATTACAGAAAATCATTTATCTCAACATTTTTACTCCTAGTGTAACTAGTACAATGTAACCACACCGTAACGAGTATGGGCTATAATGACACATTCACTACAGCAATAATTTTTTAATTCACTGCTGGGTTCTACATTAAATAGAAGGTTGATATTCTCATTTAAAAAGTGGGCCTTTTTACATTTTTTTTTTCCAGCTGTAACAACAGTATCACTCTTGCCACGAGTTCAATAAGTATCTGTTTTAATTTTTTGTCAGCAAACACATCTCGTGGAGAAATCAAAAGAATGTCTGTGACTTTTCCTTCCCTATAGAGTTGACTACTGTGTGTGTTTTTAAACACTGTGTCGATACAATCAACTGTCTTAACATCTCAAAACAGCAGTGCTTCACCATTTAAAAACGGTGAGATCGCTTTACTCGTCCATAAAAACATTACTGTGTTCCGCACGTGTTGGCTGTCTCATTGTGTCATAAAGAGCCAAGTACAGCAATGCTGCTCTGAAGTTTTGTGTCTCTTAAACAGAAACACATTATCTAACTTTACAAAAACATTTTGTTGCAATGATAATGTCCAAATATTATTTACTCATGTAAACATATCCTTCATGTTAAGAAACCTATTATGAATGAAATAGCCATGCAGTAATTTCTAAAAGAATAATGTATCCGTATTTATATTTATTATATGATAATTTCATCCTGCATATATTGAAATATGAGTCTGCTATACGCAGACAGTTATGATGACTTCGCAAACTGGCCCCGAAAAGCTCAACTCTCAAGTGAGAATTCTGTGACTCACAGGCCAGGTCACCTTTGTGTCATACTGAACATCACTTATGAGCATACACATGGAGATTTTGGCCCAATCACATTTCAGCTTGTGGACAACCATATATAAAAACCAAATATGGAAACCAAATATTGACACTACAGTTTTTGGGAAATTACAACTGTAAATATAAAAAGTACAGTATCCCAAATTCAACAAAAGTAAATCTTCATACTCATGTATGATTGGACACCTAAATTATATAGAATGTGGCTAAAACAAATTTTCAACACGTCACAGTCTTTGCTGACATGGACTCATCACAAACCTACTGCCTGATTACTGAAGCTGCCTTACTTCTAGCACGCTTATTCTCACAGTGTAATATTACAACAAAACATTACAAGCAATAACGTTGATTAATATTAATGTTCAATAATTTTATCACAATTGTATAAAAAAGTATTACAAAATTCATATTTTGCATAAGCTGCTTTTGTTGCCAAAACATCAAACATAGGTAAAATAAAGATCTTTCATAACAAGTTTAAGAAATAATTAACTTTTTATTTTTACAAAAATACAATTTAAAAAAGTGACCTCCATGAAAGCATTTTGAAGACAAAACTGGCTAATGAACAATGCATGTCTAAATCACTTTTTCTTCATTCTTGGTTTTTTAATTTTCTTCTTCTGTCCTGTTTGTGGCAATTTTTTAGGCTTGAATGTGCCTGGAACTCTGCCACAGATCACGTTACGAGGCATGACAACACTCGGATCTATGGGCAGATACTCAAACCTTCTGGATGTTGATACTTCGTTGCAGTTTATTTTGTACACAGTCTTCAAGCTGTGCCGACCATTTCTGAAATAAATATAAATAAATATTTCTACCACATTACATTCCAGCAAAATAAATATTCAGTTGTGCACAAAATGGATATAATGTTTCACAAAAGCACATCCAAATAAATTAGGAAAAAATAACTCAATAAACAGCATTGGAGATTTATTATTAAAAATTGACTGACGTAAACATTTTAGAAATAAANAGTTACGAGGCATGACAACACTTGGGTCTATGGGCAGATACTCAAACCTTCTGGATGTTGATACTTCGTTGCAGTTTATTTTGTACACAGTCTTCAAGCTGTGCCGACCATTTCTGAAATAAATATAAATAAATATTTCTACCACATTACATTCCAGCAAAATAAATATTCAGTTGTGCACAAAATGGATATAATGTTTCACAAAAGCACATCCAAATAAATTAGGAAAAAATAACTCAATAAACAGCATTGGAGATTTATTATTAAAAATTGACTGACGTAAACATTTTAGAAATAAAAGTGTGAGAATGACCATATTTAATCCAAATGGTAACAACTGCGAATAAAAGTTTTTTTAATTAATGCTGCATAAATTACAATTTTTATAAGAAAATTCTATTGAAAAGTTGTATTAAAGTTTTACACACACAGCTGAGTCTTTGGCCAGACTGGTGAGCGAGCAATCCGCGAGCGCAAATTACTTGGCGTGTCGTGAGCGATGTAGCGGCCACACTGTGCACGGCAAGAGCGCACTTTCCACGCTCATGTCAGCGCATAAATTAAGTCGTCATGGTGTTGAGGTGGGGTGTCGTCTCTTGTTGTTCGATGATGACAAATTAGTATAATTTGTTCAGAAGGAAGCATTTTGGTGTTCATCTCGTTAACAGAGTGAGACAACCGTATGGTGAACATCACCATCTGCCACCTCAACTGAGGAGATACCCAGACAAAATTTTAAGATAAGTCAGAATGTCTGTAAGGACATTTGAATTCATTTTGTACATTATCAAAAAACAGACACAAAAATAATGCACAAATTTCCGACAGGCAATTTGCCTAGAGGAAACGCTGGTTGTGACATTGAGGTAAGGGAATATTTATATGCTTGTGTTTGTATATATACCCACACACCACATGTTTCTAAAACATGGGGACAAACTTTGGCAGGCAATTCCTTACGAAAATATAAAACGAAAATGTATGTACAAATAATTCCCTAAAGTGGTTATTAAGGGAGCTATGTATCCCTAAAATTTGAGCTTTAAAATGCGTTTAGTTGAAAATCTCAAAAATCACTTGTGATTAAGCAACAAATTGGTGAATGGGGTTTTGTATAAAGGAGATCTTGCACCTTTAGAAATGCAGTCGGCATGGCTGTTGCCACCCTATGTTTGCATCAAACTCTCTAACACTATGTTGTAGGCAATTTTTAAAGTCAACCTGTTAATCAGCAGGTCTAAATTAACAAAAAAGGTAGTCTTGTCGGAACACACTCAGGTGAACCTTTTGCGAGATAATTCATGTTGAACATTAATTACATTTTAGTC
>NQII01020010.1:0-22211 GCA_002778355.1 Clitarchus hookeri
AATTGTTACTAAAAGTTGGAATTATAGGGGTTTTGATAAAAAAATGTAATTCCAAAAAAGTAAAAAAACTGTTTGCATAGTTTTTAATAGTTCACTCACACATATTTTTACGTTGGTATTAAATCTGTGTTACCAATATATTTGACGTACATATTGTGCAAACATCAATGATAATAGTTATAAAAAAAATGCTATGGTCCAAAGGATGAACATATTACTTTGGATTACTTAATGTAATCTAACAATTTTAACAAACTAACTTTAATGTCAATCACTCAAATTATGAAGCATAGGAGCTTTTCTGAAGGAAAAAAAAAAAGTATGTATTTGCTATAATAGATAAATGTACTGAAACACAATTGCATAGGCACATAATAAAACTCACAGTACATACTATGAAACTAATAGTTGAGAGCTATGAGAATCAAGAAAATTATTGGGTAAAAATCATAAAAAATGTAACATATCACTACAAATGCTGAAAGGCATGAAAAATGTTAAATATGCACAAAAATAGTTCTATAAAAGTGAATCCACTAAAATTTGTGCTACTCTTCTCCCCTGTCACACAATTTGTGCAGAAGGGGCAAACTGTGAGAAAAACAGCACGTTGAAATTTCAGTCAAATGCTCATGTTTCATCAAATATCACCGGGAAGTGTTTATATAAATTTACTAATATTTATACTTGAGTCCAAATTATTTTACAGGATAATAATGGAACAAGTTAAACTTCCTTCTTTCATGTTATAAGGAAAAAAAACTGTAATTGTTATGTTGCCATAGAAGTTAGTGGTGGTGAGAAATATCTTCACTGATGCGAAATACAATATTACAACATGTCATATGATACTGTGTTATAGTTCCACTACCACTAGCAAAATAATTCTTATATTACATTATAGCAGTACTGTAATATAAATTAGTTATGTTGTAACAAATCACAATTCGAAAGCATTCAGCAGATACGTCTTTACGGTTTTTTCAAAACTAAAATTTAAATAAATTAAAAATGCAGAGGAAAAGTTTAACACTTACTACTGTAAGGAGGTGGTGAAAAAAACAAGAAGGTAAACTGTGTGTTGTGTGAAGGATAACCCTGCCAAATTATTTGTTTCATAATTATATTTCACATATAAAAAAATTTGTAGAACACAAAACCATTTTATAAAAATTTCTATACTTTTTAAACTTTCATTTATAATTCACAAAGAACTCTAAAAAAACCATTAATAAAATTTTTTTAAAAATTGCTTAAAACACTTGCATTAAAACAGTTACACAAATGTTACATATTTTTTCCCTTTATAGTTCCCCCATGTTGTTACAAGGAGCTTCTCCTCTTGGTCTGTTTTGAAGGTATCTGGATCTGTGCTTCTTAAGTTCAGGAAACAGTCTTTTATACATGAAAAATCGCTGATCTCCTACTCTCTCGAAACACAATTCTTTCCATTTCTTCCATGTAAGGTGATAGGTCCATTTTCAACGTCACAACGCACTAACTGGACCCCTGCTGGCAGGCATGGTTAGACTGTAAGGGAGAGGTGTTGCTGCAGACACACGGCACACATGTCCAGTTTATGAAGGCAAACCAAGCAGCTCTAATCTCTTTGCAGCAGCTTCAAGGGCACCTGTTTCCTAGTTGACACCAGGTGAGACAGTGGCGCCCACATGTCATATGCGTGACTGCCATCACAACCATCCTCCCCTTGAAAGTGCAATGCGAAGCGATGATCCACTCAAGGTTGGAAGCCACCTACCGCGCCGGGTGGCCAGTCTGTTGCGGTAGGTTCTTCTACCTAGTAGATCTCTGTGAACAGAAACAGATCTCATGGTGCCTTGCAACAAACCAACGTAGACTCATTTGAGGGGGAGTAAAAACGACAGCATGACAGATCAAACCTTTAAAATAGATGGAGGGGTGGGTTGGGGGAGGGGTTGAGGACCTTACATTTCAAATTCATACACAAAAACTTTACATAACCCTATAAACTATACCATAATACAAAAAGACTAGCATATTATTTTATAATACTCCACTATCTTTAAAATATTATTTTTAAATTACAACAATTTTATAGGATGAACAAAGTACCCATATTATACTGACCTTTAAATTATTTTATTATCAATGGGGTTCAATACAGTGTTATGGATTATTTAAATTTTGTTTTTTCATCCAATATGCAGAGAGGCAGGAAACTGCTTTTGGGGGTAAAACAAAAGGGGTAAAGTGCACAAAAAAATTTTTTTTTTCACATGGTAATATTTTTTACACTAACTAATGTGCACCTTTCAATCTTGCTTGGAGAATTTGGATCTGCAATTAAAAGTGTGATGGGAGTTAAAAATCTGACAACTTTAAATGGGCCTCTCGATTTCACGGCCAACTTGGAACTAAAATAGTCCACTTTTGAACTAAGATAGTGAGCTCCAATTAACACTAAGTCGCCCGACTTCAAACTCAAGTCCTTCTACAAAGTATCTGTTTTATCTTCCATTTTGTTTACGGTACTGAACCAGATTACATGAAACTTAATTCCATACTGTAATCAAGTTCCTGTTATCCATATTATCCAAACAAATATCCTGTAAATCCCACATATTTACTAAAGGTTGTAACAATTGCTGTCCCAAAAATACGACAGCAGGAGTAAATTTATGCACAGACTGAATTACATCATTCAAGCACAAAAACATCAAAACTAAAACTTTGTCCCATTTCCATTGCATGTCCAATTGCAAACTATATACTGCAATCTTAATATTTTAATTTATTTAGACGCTTGACAAAATTTGCCTGTGGATAGTGCACAGTTATCTACACCACTTTTACCCCCCACAAAAATTTCAAATCTCTAAAATCACCAGAAAGGAAATACATTGTGTTATCCGTGACGACAAACACAGCGGAATCAAATACACTATACAACCTCTGCATAACTATTTACAAATTTCATTTGCAAGGGGAAGAAAAGACAAAACTTACTGAAACTATCTATAGCAACCAACACATACAGAAATCCAGAGGTACTCTTGAGTAAAGGTCCCATTACATCTAAATATAACCGTTCCCAAGGATAAGAGGCTACGGATCCCGTATATTTTCCCTCAGGTTTTTGGTTCTTTGGTTTTTCATGCTGACAAGCCTCACAAACTCTTAACCCAACCTTCTAAATCCTTACAAACGCCAGGCAACGTAAAAATTTCTAGCACGTGCAAAATTTTACCACGCCCTGTGTGCCCACCAAATTACGGCTCATGGTAATAATATTCAAACACCATAGGGCATATTACTTTTGGAACAAAAAAAAATTTATTTTTCTTTTTTGATCATTTGCCCAAAAAAACTTGATGGATTACATAGGTGGTTGTTCCTTGTATTTCAAAACATTTTTGTTGGCACTCCAGATCAGATATTTGGTACTCTTATATTTACAAATATGCTACGAAAGATTTATGTATTTATTTCTGCCTTTTCTATGCACTCTATGTTTTCCTTTTCTGTGCACTGTGTTTTTGGATCTGGCTAACAACATTTATTTCAGTTTCCGTGAACTTGTTACATTTTTCTTCGCAAAATATGCGGGAAAGAGCGTCAGCTACACACTTTCCGTCCTCTTAATATGTTGCACATCAAATTGAAATGCGGTAGACGCCCTAACCACCAGGCAAAACATCCTGCTGGTTTCTGAGGATTTAATAACCAACTCAAGGCTTGGTTGTCAGTAAACAGTTTGAACGGCGCATGATCTAAATAGTCAGAAAAACGCTTCATTGCCCAAATGCAGCTACGACATTCTCTCTCATAGAATGTGTACTTACTTTCAGCACTCTTAAGAAGCTTGCTATTATAAGCTACTAGACATAAGAATTTTTTTTTTTTACGTAACACAGGACCCAAGGCTTGCTTGCATCACGATACAAAAAACATTCTTTATCAAATTCAGGCAGATGTAAAACAGATGGGGTAGTTAAACATTCTTTAAGTTTTAGAAAACCCTGTTGTTCCATACGTCAAACACAATCAATATAATCTTTCTTTTTTAACATGTTTAAAAGTTTTGTTATCTGTGAAAAATTTGGAATGGATTTGTTACAAAAAACGACCATCACTAAAAAAAAACGCCTAACACTCTTAGATTTTTAGGTTGTGGAAAATTTATTATTGCCTTTAATTTCTCTGGGTCTGTATGCAAACTACCTTCTGAAATTATAAATCTAAAGTAATGGACATGATGTTCAGTCCAACTTATTTTATCTGGGTTTACCGTCAAACCTGCATCTCTGAATGCTTCCAAAACTAGACATATATGAGCTAGTCTTCTAACATGGCATCATAAATACACACATCGTTAATATACGTGAACATAAACACATACATACGTGATTTAAAACAAGTGACATTCCTTAAGGCCCTGTTTTATGCCCATATGGAGAAACGTCCATTGAAACAATCCCCAAGGTGTACAAAAAGCAAGGGGTTCCCTACTTTGAGGGTGCAACTCGCATTGCAAAAAGGCAGAGTTCAAATCCAAAATAGTAAATCATTTGGCTTTACTTAAGTGTTGAAACACGGTCTCTATTACTGGCATAAGGTAGGCATCAACATACAACTTTGTATTAATTTTACGATAATCATATATACAACTGTATTAACGCAGCATTTTCTTAGGCCATAAGAATGATAGACTAGCATATGGACTTCTCGACTCCTCAACAACGTGTGTTTTAAAATATTCAATTTTGGTGCAGCTACACGATAAGGGACAGAAACAACAGGTTTATTATCTTTTAGTTTTAACTTGAGTAGAACCTTAGAGCAATGCCCCAAATTAGAGGTATAAGTAATATCACTAAATTCAGCTTTGATTTTTTCTATTTTCTTTTCAATCCCATAATCATGTTGAAGTAGCTGAAATTTTTGCACGTATAATGGTTTACTTACCAATTTAACAGGTGTGCTGGAAGCAAAGTTAAATGTTGAACACCCTCTTGCTACATCAATGGACGCTTGTGTTTTGCCCAAAAATTCTAATCCTAAAACAACATCATGAGATAACTTCTTTAAAAATTGAAACTGCAATTTCCAAAATAAATGTTCAGTTTCCATTTTTACTATAGCCAAAACATTTCAGCAACCCAGACCTCCATCTGCAAGAGAAAAAACTTCAATTTACCCTTTTTTTTTTAGTACTACAGTACCTACGGGGTTCTCTTGCATTAATTTAGTACAAAATGTGAGACTCATTACTGACACTGAGGTGCCTGAATCAATAAAAACTGACACTTCTACATTCCCAATTGTCACAGGAACAAAGGTAATTTTTGAGCAGTTACATTGCTCACAAAACCCACACCAGCAGGTTTTTTTACATAAAGGACAATAATACTGTTATGTGCCCTGCATATTTGCATATACAACACGTAATCATTTTTTGCTCCTCAGTCAGTGTTTTTTCCTCAGCCCTACCTATGCTAGCATCTTTATCCTTTTGAGGTTCTGCTTGCACAACATTAATTTCCTTGTTTTTTATTTATATAAAAACATTTATGTGCTGGGATTAGTGTGAAAACAAAGCTGCACTGGCATTTACGTATTACCTCTCCTTTGCCTCTTTTATAAAAACACTTTTCCGTAGTGTGATTTGAGCGAAGGCAAATACTACATTGCTGTTTCAATTTAACTTTTGCGTTGCGGTTATATTCACCAGCTGTTAACTCAACCTCGGTAACAAGACGTAGTAATTATTTCAACGTAGTAGATTTCAGAGCAAAAGCGAAAAACTTATGGTTTTCCAAAAGTAAATTATAAAATGCTATGCCCACAGCCTGGAACTCTTCACAAGGTAACCCTAAAACCCCTACTGACCTGATTATATCAGACACGTAGTCTTCCAGAGAAATGCCTGGTTTTTGTACACAATCTATATTTTCAACCAATGTTTAGCAATTACCATCGGAGCCCCTAGTTGACTAAACATGACCTGACAAAACTGTGCAAACACCCACTGTTTTCTAATAGCCTGATAATGGATTGCCATAACTTAGGAACTATAAACAAAGTAATGGCATAAACTATACTAAAACACAAACATTCGGGAACAAAACCTTGGCAAATACTACAAGGAATGCTACTACACTATCTACATAGGATATTACTACTGGAGGGATTATAGATTCTACACTACTAGGAACATTTTTCAAATACTTAAATAAAGGAACTGGTTCACCTTTGGCAACACCAANATAAATAAAGGAACTGGTTCACCTTTGGCAACACCAACTGCACTTCCTTCCATACAAGTTGTCACATCAGTTGACGTAGTACATAAATATTGTCATCTGCATTGTATGCGATTCTGGCAGCCTTTAACATGGGCTGAAGAGAGACTTTCGTCAGGGATTGGACCCATGACATCCTCATGGCACTTGCACCAGCTGAAAACATTTTTTGGTATTAACAATTGCACTTACAAATAATATTACACTTTCCCTAAAAACATCCTTCACAAACCACACAATTATTGTTGCCCAATTCAACTTTGCCCACACTAACACTAGCAGAATGGTGCAGCGCCTTCTGTTTACACGTAATGGATCACAATCCGAAAGAATGCAGCAGATGCATCTTTCCATTTTTTTCAAAACTAAAATTTAAGTATTTTAAAACTGCAGAGGAAAAGTTCAACACTTACTATTATCAGGAGGTGATGAAAACAACAACTAGAAGGCAAACTGTGTGCTGTGTGAAGGATAACCCTGCCAAATTATTTCTAATTCACAATTATATTTTATATGAAAAAAACATTTTGTAAACCCCAAAACATTCTTATAAAAATTGCTATAAATTTTAAACTTTCATTAACAATTCAAAAATAACTTAAAAAACAACCCAGGAATAAAACATTTTTAAAAAATTGCTTAAAAAGTTACAATAAAACACTTATAAAAGTATTACATATCTTTTCCCCTTATAGTTCCCCCATGTTGTTATGAGAAGATTCCCACCTATGTATGATTTGAAGGTCTCTGGATCTGTGCTTCTTAAGTTCAGGAAACAGTCTTTTATACATGAAAAATCGCTGATCTCCTACTTTCTCGAATCACAATTCTTTTCCTTTCTTCCATGTAAGGTAATAGGTCCATTTTCAAAATACGTCACACCGTACTAGTCGGACCTCTGCTGGCAGACATGGGGAGGGGAGGGAGTGATGATGTTGCCGAGACACAGCATGCTTGCCCAGTTTATGATGTCAAACTAAGCAGCTCAGACCTCTTGGTGGCGGCCTCGACGGCCCCATTCCCCAGTCAACACTGGGTGAGAGAGCAGCGCCTACACATCATACATGAAAAACTGCAGGTAAATTTCATTTGGTGTGACTGCCATCACAATGTACTAGAGCTCTGGTGTAACTTACATCAAATAAAAAATTAAAAGAAATACGTTATATTTGTTGTTTTGTAACACATTACTGCATTAATAACATATCTACTGAATGGTGTATATACTACATTGCTCAATTATTCAAATATACTAGGATGGATGTCATTCATTGACTACTTAAGTGAATTATTATTATATTTTTTGGGTATAAAAATAAAAAACATCGACAACTGCTAATTTGCATTTTAAAAATTCCTTTATTTCTGCATATATTGCAATATTTACAATAAACACAAGTCATGGCCAGAGGTTTGCTCCATTGCTTGGAACATTAGTCATTTTTTTCCTAGGAGTTGACCGGCCCTGTCTAGAAATTTACCATTTCCTAACCAGTCATTGACCACTATGTTTTCATATAAATATGCTGGCTTTATATACTCAAAATTAAAACATTACAAGTAGGTATACATAGTTACAAAATATTATAACAACATATCATTGAAAAATTTTAAAAAATGTATACAATGTTACAAGATGCTGGCATGACATATCAGAGTTCATGAGGGATGGAGGTCTTAATAAAAATAAAATAACTAAATTTGATTTTAATTTATTCACACAGCTACTATTTACAACATTAATCAATCTATCTCCACTATTAATATTTTTATTTCTCAGCGAGTGCAATATTTAATGTGTATCTCAACTCTAATTAAAGTCCTTCTCAATGTCTCGGTTTGATTATAGTCAATTAACTCACACTTATCATTAACACATGCTCAGTCTTCGGTTCTCAAGACCCTGATGTTAAGGGCCACCCAAACCTCTTCACTCTCTCTATCCATTGCCATCATTTGAAATGTCTTACATTCACGCATCTAGTTCAATAGTCCCACCTGCCAGTTGCAATTTTCATTGCACAGATGCTCACAGTCACAGATTTTACTCCCGCTGGTCACTTCCATCACCAGTCGTTGCTCTTCTAACTCATCTATCGCTCAAGGTTGCACATTCACCCAAACTCCATATTCTTATAAACTCTCAGCTCTGAGGCCCGTCGCACTTATAGTATCAGTCGCCAGATTTTGAAGGTTCCCCGCACCTTGAGATATGCTAGGGAAATTAGGGCATTAAACAAGAAAATTCCTTCAGATAAATGCAGATATTAAATCTGCTGAAGATCAGGAACGTACGAGCTGCCATACACTTATCGTGGCGGCACAGCTTTGTAACTTAAATCATTTGTAGGATTTTTGCTCAACTGTCATTCAAACATTCCTTTGTGACTCGCCGGTCGCTATAATCACTACTCTGTCGCTCTCTTTTGCTCGCTCGCGTGGGACAGGTCATGAGAAGCAATGAAAAACAGTGAGCATGTAACAATACTTCTAAAACCATGCATATTTAAATACAGAAAATGTGTATTTTGTACTACAAAATTTTTGGTAAAGGATTTTAAAAATATATAAATATTTATTCTTTCCAGATACCATATACTTTTCACTATGTAGTGAGAAATTATAATTTACCATAGTTCATTAACATGTACACACAATTAAAAATTGCAAGATTATCATTGTTTGATGTTTATTAAATTACTCACATATCACTTAAGAAAGGTTGGCAATTGTTTTGAAAATGTATACTTGATACAATTACTCATTGTTATAATTTAAGGTGTTTTGCGTTTGTTAAGAATCTGGCTATTCTCTACAACACTAACATCTTTATCATTTACCTTGAATAATGTCCCAAACTCATCACATGAATTCAAAGTCATAACTTTAATTTAATATCACAAAGGATAATTTGATCAATGCACACATAATTGTGGGAGATTATTTTCCATGGAAAAAGACACCAAAACCAAATCTTTACTACATATCACTGGAAATTCATCTCACCTTATAACTTCAGTAATCATGTCTTGCATTTCTTTCTCTTCTGTATCAGTTGTATTATATTCACTTTCACCACTCTACACCTATTCCTCTGCATCTGTTTCAAAACTGCTGTCCTTGTGAACTTGTGGTTTCTTTCTTTTTGGTTGCAATCTTGGGTTTCCCTTTCAGTTCTCATTTAACTTTTCTTAAAATTGCCCTTTTATTCTTATTATTTTCTTTTTCTACTTCAAGCTTTTCTTTATCTTGCCAATATGATACAACCAATTCGGAGATGTCGCTGCATGTAAGAGCCTCTCTCTTTCCTGACTTAAATGGATTTTTGAGGAGATTCAGTAGGTCATAATAAAATGGTCCAGAAACCCCAGGCTTACTGAGCGATTGCCAGTTGAATGTCATTTTGAAGTTGTAGTTGACTGTTTTGTCTGGGCCCGGATGTATCTAAGTTGTCATCTGGCTGGTCTAAAAATTCAACAAAGTTATTTTGCATGCCTCTGTCTCTCCAATTTTTCTATTACAGAGTCCTGGGAGGTCAAAGGTTGCACATTATGAGACACATTTCTGCAGCTGGAGTTGTTAGGATTTAAGCAGTCTTCTGACTCAACCATCTCAATCTCAATTTCTTCCATACATAAAATAACTCTTTGGCACAATCATCTACAGTCCAACCAGTAAGTAGAAAAACNTCAATCTCAATTTCTTCCATACATAAAATAACTCTTTGGCACAATCATCTACAGTCCAACCAGTAAGTAGAAAAACACTTTCTGAATTCTACTGATAATTAGGTTTCATAACAGACTCAAAATAAAACAAATGTTCAACCATAAAATTAGAAGGTTTAAGGATGGCTTTCTCTTCACCACAGACAATATTCTTGATTCATGTTTCATGCATTTCTGACTGTCAATAGCATTTGCAAAAAAAGGAAACATTCCACTTTTTTTTCTAAAGCCATTTGTTATGTCTTCTGTAACTTGGCTAATAGCAGTTTCTAAATAAAGAGCCAAACATAGCTCTAGTCAATGATGTGTTATTGTTTTTCTTCCAGGCATACACTACAAGTTTCCAGTTATTTTTAAGTCTCCTAAAAACTAACACACCTGTCAATTGCAAAATGTGTGTAGCATTTGGCAACAATGCAAAAAAAAATTCCATGATAAGCACAAAATTACTACACATTGTAAGTAAAGTGTGATAGGTGACCATAAGTAAAGAACAAAATAGGATATTTTATATTGCTCTTTATGAGTAAAGAAGAAAAGCATTACACGCATAACAATAAGATGTTTGGCCAGTCACCTGGTTATGATCTTAAAGCTCTGCAACCACAATTTAGACCACTTACTATTTCTGCAGGAATGTGCTCAAGTTTTGGATTGGTCGAGAAACCAGACTCATCCAAATGAAAAATTCTCTATGGCATTTGTAATATATCCAAAGCATTTTCATTCATCAAGTATTCATACAGCATATTATACATTGTCTTATGAATAAACTCTTCTGTTACAGCGGCTCTTCCTAAATTTTATGCTTTCTGCAAGATGCTGACCAATATAAAGATGTTATTTAAAAATAGGTTGAACCATTTACATTGTTTTTAAAAGTGTTTTGTCTGCCATCATTTACTATAATTTCCCCAATGGTTTCTATGAGTGCTTTCAGTTTAAAGGAATAACCTCCTTAGCATTTGCAATTATCAATCTACATTAAATATCTTCTTCTTGTGGTGTCAAGATTTTAGGAAGAGCCATTTTCCTATCAACAGGAATCTTATTGTTATTAATGCAGAACTGGGAACATTGTATTTTCTCTCAACTTCCCTCATTTTGCCACTATCACTTACAAATGTAATGGATTCCCTCAATTAACATCAGAGCACTTTAAAAAGAATTTATTTACTTGTTTTGCTGCCATTTGCAATCATTGAAAGGCCAAATGAAAAAAAAATCCAGTTATTTGGCCTGTCATCCAGCTGTAGACACAATTATTTTAATGCACTGTATTTTAAATCCATTGTAATTGCTCACTCAGACATAGATGATTGAGCATTATGAATAGCGAAATCTGTAATGTTGTGACAGAAATTAAAATCTTAAAGTAACCACATAACCAGGGCTTCCTGGCCAATGATTACATTTTGTATCTTTACATTTTGTATTTAATGAAATTTTAATTTAATAAGATTGCTAAAACAAGCATTATAATTTTTGCTTCCTTTTTTATATTCCTTAGAAAATAAGCAGTGGATACAGCTATAAACTGATCAGCATATAGCTTTTAAATGACCACATGGTCAACCACTGGAATGAACAAGGTTTTCTAGTTTTATTTATAGTTGGCTGGATAAAGTATGACATCTTATGGTGTTATGCACTTTCAATAATGAAACATTGACAAAGCACCAAAAAACCTAGTAATCAACCAAAATGGTCATGCTATGGGTGACAATATTGTTATATGCCGCTGCTCTACATGGCTTCCCTTCCACCATCCTGCTCAAGAATGCAAAGCACAGTGTGTCAAGAGCAACACAGGTAACCCAAGAACAGCGTGCAGTGACAAAGGAGAAGCCGCATCACTCGAAGCACGCTGCATCCTACTTTCTCGAATCACAATTCTTTTCCTTTCTTCCATGTAAGGTAATAGGTCCATTTTCAAAATACGTCACATCGTACTAGTCGGACCTCTGCTGGCAGACATGGGGAGGGGAGGGAGTGATGATGTTGCCGAGACACAGCATGCTTGCCCAGTTTATGAAGTCAAACTAAGCAGCTCAGACCTCTTGGTGGCGGCCTCGACGGCCCCATTCCCCAGTCAACACTGGGTGAGAGAGCAGCGCCCACACATCATACATGAAAAACTGCAGGTAAATTTCATTTGGTGTGACTGCCATCACAATGTACTAGAACTCTGGTGTAACTTACATCAAATAAAAAATTAAAAGAAATACGTTATATTTGTTGTTTTGTAACACATTACTGCATTAATAACATATCTACTGAATGGTGTATATACTACATTGCTCAATTATTCAAATATACTAGGATGGATGTCATTCATTGACTACTTAAGTGAATTATTATTATATTTTTTGGGTATAAAAATAAAAAACATCGACAACTGCTAATTTGCATTTTAAAAATTCCTTTATTTCTGCATATATTGCAATATTTACAATAAACACAAGTCATGGCCAGAGGTTTGCTCCATTGCTTGGAACATTAGTCATTTTTTTCCTAGGAGTTGACCGGCCCTGTCTAGAAATTTACCATTTCCTAACCAGTCATTGACCANAACATTAGTCATTTTTTTCCTAGGAGTTGACCGGCCCTGTCTAGAAATTTACCATTTCCTAACCAGTCATTGACCACTATGTTTTCATATAAATATGCTGGCTTTATATACTCAAAATTAAAACATTACAAGTAGGTATACATAGTTACAAAATATTATAACAACATATCATTGAAAAATTTTAAAAAATGTATACAATGTTACAAGATGCTGGCATGACATATCAGAGTTCATGAGGGATGGAGGTCTTAATAAAAATAAAATAACTAAATTTGATTTTAATTTATTCACACAGCTACTATTTACAACATTAATCAATCTATCTCCACTATTAATATTTTTATTTCTCAGCGAGTGCAATATTTAATGTGTATCTCAACTCTAATTAAAGTCCTTCTCAATGTCTCGGTTTGATTATAGTCAATTAACTCACACTTATCATTAACACATGCTCAGTCTTCGGTTCTCAAGACCCTGATGTTAAGGGCCACCCAAACCTCTTCACTCTCTCTATCCATTGCCATCATTTGAAATGTCTTACATTCACGCATCTAGTTCAATAGTCCCACCTGCCAGTTGCAATTTTCATTGCACAGATGCTCACAGTCACAGATTTTACTCCCGCTGGTCACTTCCATCACCAGTCGTTGCTCTTCTAACTCATCTATCGCTCAAGGTTGCACATTNAGATTTTACTCCCGCTGGTCACTTCCATCACCAGTCGTTGCTCTTCTAACTCATCTATCGCTCAAGGTTGCACATTAACTCTCAGCTCTGAGGCCCGTCGCACTTATAGTATCAGTCGCTAGATTTTGAAGGTTCCCCGCACCTTGAGATATGCTAGGGAAATTAGGGCATTAAACAAGAAAATTCCTTCAGATAAATGCAGATATTAAATCTGCTGAAGATCAGGAACGTACGAGCTGCCATACACTTATCGTGGCGGCACAGCTTTGTAACTTAAATCATTTGTAGGATTTTTGCTCAACTGTCATTCAAACATTCCTTTGTGACTCGCCGGTCGCTATAATCACTACTCTGTCGCTCTCTTTTGCTCGCTCGCGTGGGACAGGTCATGAGAAGCAATGAGAAGCAATGAAAAACAGTGAGCATGTAACAATACTTCTAAAACCATGCATATTTAAATACAGAAAATGTGTATTTTGTACTACAAAATTTTTGGTAAAGGATTTTAAAAATATATAAATATTTATTCTTTCCAGATACCATATACTTTTCACTATGTAGTGAGAAATTATAATTTACCATAGTTCATTAACATGTACACACAATTAAAAATTGCAAGATTATCATTGTTTGATGTTTATTAAATTACTCACATATCACTTAAGAAAGGTTGGCAATTGTTTTGAAAATGTATACTTGATACAATTACTCATTGTTATAATTTAAGGTGTTTTGCGTTTGTTAAGAATCTGGCTATTCTCTACAACACTAACATCTTTATCATTTACCTTGAATAATGTCCCAAACTCATCACATGAATTCAAAGTCATAACTTTAATTTAATATCACAAAGGATAATTTGATCAATGCACACATAATTGTGGGAGATTATTTTCCATGGAAAAAGACACCAAAACCAAATCTTTACTACATATCACTGGAAATTCATCTCACCTTATAACTTCAGTAATCATGTCTTGCATTTCTTTCTCTTCTGTATCAGTTGTATTATATTCACTTTCACCACTCTACACCTATTCCTCTGCATCTGTTTCAAAACTGCTGTCCTTGTGAACTTGTGGTTTCTTTCTTTTTGGTTGCAATCTTGGGTTTCCCTTTCAGTTCTCATTTAACTTTTCTTAAAATTGCCCTTTTATTCTTATTATTTTCTTTTTCTACTTCAAGCTTTTCTTTATCTTGCCAATATGATACAACCAATTCGGAGATGTCGCTGCATGTAAGAGCCTCTCTCTTTCCTGACTTAAATGGATTTTTGAGGAGATTCAGTAGGTCATAATAAAATGGTCCAGAAACCCCAGGCTTACTGAGCGATTGCCAGTTGAATGTCATTTTGAAGTTGTAGTTGACTGTTTTGTCTGGGCCCGGATGTATCTAAGTTGTCATCTGGCTGGTCTAAAAATTCAACAAAGTTATTTTGCATGCCTCTGTCTCTCCAATTTTTCTATTACAGAGTCCTGGGAGGTCAAAGGTTGCACATTATGAGACACATTTCTGCAGCTGGAGTTGTTAGGATTTAAGCAGTCTTCTGACTCAACCATCTCAATCTCAATTTCTTCCATACATAAAATAACTCTTTGGCACAATCATCTACAGTCCAACCAGTAAGTAGAAAAACACTTTCTGAATTCTACTGATAATTAGGTTTCATAACAGACTCAAAATAAAACAAATGTTCAACCATAAAATTAGAAGGTTTAAGGATGGCTTTCTCTTCACCACAGACAATATTCTTGATTCATGTTTCATGCATTTCTGACTGTCAATAGCATTTGCAAAAAAAGGAAACATTCCACTTTTTTTTCTAAAGCCATTTGTTATGTCTTCTGTAACTTGGCTAATAGCAGTTTCTAAATAAAGAGCCAAACATAGCTCTCGTCAATGATGTGTTATTGTTTTTCTTCCAGGCATACACTACAAGTTTCCAGTTATTTTTAAGTCTCCTAAAAACTAACACACCTGTCAATTGCAAAATGTGTGTAGCATTTGGCAACAATGCAAAAAAAAATTCCATGATAAGCACAAAATTACTACACATTGTAAGTAAAGTGTGATAGGTGACCATAAGTAAAGAACAAAATAGGATATTTTATATTGCTCTTTATGAGTAAAGAAGAAAAGCATTACACGCATAACAATAAGATGTTTGGCCAGTCACCTGGTTATGATCTTAAAGCTCTGCAACCACAATTTAGACCACTTACTATTTCTGCAGGAATGTGCTCAAGTTTTGGATTGGTCGAGAAACCAGACTCATCCAAATGAAAAATTCTCTATGGCATTTGTAATATATCCAAAGCATTTTCATTCATCAAGTATTCATACAGCATATTATACATTGTCTTATGAATAAACTCTTCTGTTACAGCGGCTCTTCCTAAATTTTATGCTTTCTGCAAGATGCTGACCAATATAAAGATGTTATTTAAAAATAGGTTGAACCATTTCTCACCAGGTACATTGTTTTTAAAAGTGTTTTGTCTGCCATCATTTACTATAATTTCCCCAATGGTTTCTATGAGTGCTTTCAGTTTAAAGGAATAACCTCCTTAGCATTTGCAATTATCAATCTACATTAAATATCTTCTTCTTGTGGTGTCAAGATTTTAGGAAGAGCCATTTTCCTATCAACAGGAATCTTATTGTTATTAATGCAGAACTGGGAACATTGTATTTTCTCTCAACTTCCCTTATTTTGCCACTATCACTTACAAATGTAATGGATTCCCTCAATTAACATCAGAGCACTTTAAAAAGGATTTATTTACTTGTTTGGCTGCCATTTGCAATCATTGAAAGGCCAAATGAAAAAAAAAATCCAGTTATTTGGCCTGTCATCCAGCTGTAGACACAATTATTTTAATGCACTGTATTTTAAATCCATTGTAATTGCTCACTCAGACATAGATGATTGAGCATTATGAATAGCGAAATCTGTAATGTTGTGACAGAAATTAAAATATTAAAGTAACCACATAACCAGGGCTTCCTGGCCAATGATTACATTTTGTATCTTTACATTTTGTATTTAATGAAATTTTAATTTAATAAGATTGCTAAAACAAGCATTATAATTTTTGCTTCCTTTTTTATATTCCTTAGAAAATAAGCAGTGGATACAGCTATAAACTGATCAGCATATAGCTTTTAAATGACCACATGGTCAACCACTGGAATGAACAAGGTTTTCTAGTTTTATTTATAGTTGGCTGGATAAAGTATGACATCTTATGGTGTTATGCACTTTCAATAATGAAACATTGACAAAGCACCAAAAAACCTAGTAATCAACCAAAATGGTCATGCTATGGGTGACAATATTGTTATATGCCGCTGCTCTACATGGCTTCCCTTCCACCATCCTGCTCAAGAATGCAAAGCACAGTGTGTCAAGAGCAACACAGGTAACCCAAGAACAGCGTGCAGTGACAAAGGAGAAGCCGCATCACTCGAAGCACGCTGCAATAAGCCTATCCAGATTCGTGCCGCCTTCTGTCTTTAAAATATTGTATTACTTGGGTTATTGTTGCAAGATTGTTCTGTTCATTGCCCTTGCCTTCCTCAGCACGACTTGAAGAGCATCAAACCACTGGATTGGGCCGCCAGAACCATATAAGCACGGTGGGCCTTCAAGTTGATGGTCTGGCGACTTGTACAGTTTTCAGAACCAGGTGTGTAGTGTAAGCAAAGTGACGAATGACAGTGATGACAGTGAAGTCTGCGAACTGTAAGTATCAGTGCAGTAGAGAGAGAGAGAGAGAGACTGATGGGTGGGATCACTAGATTGGATGCGAGAGTGACAGAGATTTGTAATAATGGCAACACACAGTTGAATTGAATATGTGTAAATAATAAGTGTGAAATAAGTGACTGTAACCAATATAAAGACAGCTATAAGGATTTTTATTAGAATTGAGATTTACATTAAATATTGTGGTCACTGAGCATAATAAGTGTTAATAGTAGAGATAGATAGTTTAACGTTGCAAATAATAATTGTGTGTAATTTATAGCATTGTAAATAAATTAAGTAGTTAAATTTAGTTCTTTTATTTTAATTAAGACCTCCATCCCTCATGAACACCCTGGCAACTGGTAACAATATTTCCAAATTAGGTCTTGAGGTTAGTGACAATACTGTTACATGAATGCCTGAAGGGCGTATCTGAGTTTGTGAGGGATGGAGGTTTTAATAAAAATAAAATAACTAAATTTGATTTTTAATTTATTCAAATAGCTATTATTTACAGCATTAAATAATCTGTCTCCACTATTACTCTTTTTATTTGCCAGTGTGTGCAATATTTAATGTCTATTCACTCTAATTAACATCCTTCTTTATGGCTCTGTTTGGTTATTGTCAATTAACTCATACTCATTAACACATGTTCAGTCTGTCTGTTGCAATCATTTGTAATGTCATTGTCTCATACACCCAGTCCAGTAGTCCAGCCTGCAGTTGTATTCTTCAATGCTCTGATACTCGCAGTCACAGATTTTTCTTCTGCTGGTCACTTTTCTCGCTCTGCGCTTCTCGTCTCGCTGGTCGTCTATCGCCGAAACTTATCCATTCAACAACTGCCAGCTCAAAGGCCTGACACGCTTTTAATAGCTGCTGGCTTTGACCTGAAAGGTGTGCCACACCCCGAATCTAGCACAGAGAAACAAGGTCAGTAATCCAGATACCCAATGTCAGGAGCGGCACGGGCCCTGATAGGCATAACAGGTATGCTTTGTAAACATTCCTTTCTGAAAAAGCCACCACGTCTCCGGTTGCAACTGATAGTGCGAGCATCCATAAATCATCTAATTACTCTGCCCTTCACTTCCACTTACTCGCAAGGGACAAGGCAGCAAGCACAAATCATTGCCCCATCCTCAAGTCTGTTCATCTCAATAGACTCTGCAACATCCGGACCTTCATAGATTGCCAGTCAGTCAATGTGATCAAACTTTGGCTTCGCCTGAGAGCCATGACGAGAAATCCAAAAGACCACATAATTAATCTTCTTCAGAATCCTGTAGGGGCCTTGTCTACATTTATGTAGCTTCAGGCAGTATCCTTTTTGCCTCTGAGGGTTGTACAGCCACACCAGTTGTCCTTGAAATACCTCGTCCGACATTCTCCTATCATACAGTGTCATCATCCTGTCACTGTTTATTCTGAGGTGCTGTCAAGCAAAATCATGAGTGCCAACCAGTGTGTTACATAATTCGTTGGCATAATCAGGCACCGCAGCGGTACCTTTGTGGACTCGTAAACTACAGAGCGGAAAGCAAGGAGCAACGGCACTTTTGAATTACCAAATCCTTTTAGCTGTCTGCCACAAAGAACAACAGGTACTGCTCAAGAGTGCGGTTAAGCCTCCTGACTTTTCCATCCGACTGAGGGTGTAAGGCTGTAGTCCTAGTATTTTTTATCTCCAGAATCTTTGTTGCCTCCTGGAAAACCGCAGCTTCAAAGTTTCTTCCCAGATAAGAATGGAGTTCTAGTGGCACTCCAAACTTCGAGAAGACTTGCTCTATAAGTGTATCGGCCACAGTACGTGCTTCTTGGTTTGTGAGGAGAATGACCACTGGCCACTTAGTAAAGTAACTTTGGGCCACCAGTAGATACCAATTACCTCTCTGTGGCAGGCAAGGTGCCAAGAATATCTACTGCCATCCTCTCGAATGGGGCTCCAACATTGTATTTCTGGAGGTGACCTTGTCCTCTGGTCCTTGGGCCCTTTCTCGCAGTACAGGTGTCGCACATTCGGCACCACTTCTCAACATCCTCCTGACAATGAAGCCAGTAGAATGTCAGTCTAACTTTGTCAAGAGTCATATTAACACCAAAGTGCCCACTGGCTGCCTCATTATGCAGTCTTTTTAAGACTTCTGGAATCCTGTATACTGTAAGGACCAACTGTAAAGGTGTGTGCTTTCCATCATTACTTCCCAGTATCTAAAGTACACCATTCTTCAGTAAAAAGGAATTCCATCATGCCCAGTATGCTTTGACTGCTATGCTCAGGCTAGATATATCTTCCCATTTTGGCAGACAGCCAATTTATTTCCACTCTAATAATGGCGGCAAAGTGGAATTATTCAACTGGTCTATCCTAATACCCTTATCACTACAGGTAGGTGACCCATCACAAGATAAAGAAACTTGAATTCTTGTCCTTTGTACCTTCAGCGATTCACCACTATTTTCTTCCTGGCGTTCGCAATAGTGACAATACAGCTCACATGGCCTCCTAGACAGTTCACCTGCATTGCTATGAAGGCGTCCAGATCTGTGCTGTATTTCAAAGTCATATTTTTGAAGATGCTGTATCCAACGGGCTATTTGACCTTTGGGGTTCTTGAAATTTAGTAGCCAGCGTAATGAAGCATGGACGGTTCTTAGAATAAAATGTATGCCATAAAGGTAAGGGTAGAAGTGTGAAAATCACTAAACCATGGCCAAAAGCTTCCTGCGTATAACATACTAATTTCTCTCAGGCTTATGCAATACCTTACTGAAGTATTCTAGTGGTCTTTCCTTCCCATCTTGAACATGAAATAACACAGCTCCAATGCCTACATCACTAGTATCAATGTCTAAAATGAATATACCCTCACTTTTCAGGATACGCAGTACTGGTGGAGATAACAGAATTTTCTTTAGTTTACTAAAAGCATATTCACACTCAGTGGTCCAATGAAATCTCCTTTTTGTCTCAGTCAGTTCATGTACTGGCTTGGCGATTGTAGCGAACCCAGGTACAAATTGACGGTAATATGCACATAATCGCAGAAAACTCCGCATTTCAGTTTTGTCAGTTGGTGTCAGCCAATTTCTTATTGCTTTGGTCTTCTAGGAGTCTGTTTCGATTACATGGGTCAACACTATACGTCCCAAGAAATTTATTTTCTTTTGGAACAGGTGGCACTTCTTAGGAACCAGTTTCAAGTTGGCTGTGGCCACTTTCTGGAATACAGAGTCTAAACATAATAGGTGCTCTTCAAATGTACTTCCTGTCACAAAATGTCATCTAGATAAACCTGACAGACATCTAAAGGTAAAACCTTTTTCTATCAAGCATTCAAAGGTAACAGGGGCATTACATTGCGCAAAAGGCATAACTTTGAACTGCTAGGTTCCTTTCCCTTGGACACAAAATGTAGTCTTCTCTTGATCTTCTGAGGCCACCTCGCACTGCCAGTAACCACTCTTCATGTCCAAAGTAGAAAACCATTATGAACCTGCTAGGCTGTTTAATGTGTCATATATCCTTGAGTGGATAAAGGTCTTTCTTTGTCATTATTAACTGGCAATAATCTACACAAAACCTCAGCGAGCTATCTTTCTTCTTAACAAGTACAATGGGTGACGACAATGGACTAATCGATGGTTTTGTCACATATAACTCAATTTCCTTCAGAATTCCCTCAACTGCCTCGTGCGAAGCTAGTGGCAGTCATCTTGGCGGCTGCTTTATGGGCCTGGAATCTCATGTATCAATGTGATGGCACGTCACCCTCAAAGGTCATTTGGTCGACATGAGAAGGCATCCCTTTTTCTTTATAGTAGTTCAGAGAGAGCCTTCCCATGTCACCAGATAAAATTTTATTTTTTTCTTACTAAAAGTTCCCTCAGTACTTCTGCTAAATGACATTTATTTTATTTACTCTAGAATATTCTGGAACATTTGGAAGTACCTGTGTGACTTGCTTGCAAACACCTATCATGGCCCCCTCCTCAAGACGAATGGCACTATCAGACAAATTTATCAATGTAATTGGAAACATGTCAGAATAAAAAGAGACCAAAGTTCTTGTTACAATGACTTTATCTGGAAGGACACCAATCATCTCTGCTGTTTCAATTAGACCCAAATGCCAGACAAATTTTCCTTGACATCTGCCTGTAATGACATTTTTGCTAGAAGCAGGCAGCACAGTGGGTTGACCACAGACTACTGGGCAGCTAATTGGGGATGACAATCATGCAATGTTGACACCACCAACTTTGTACTGCCTACCCATAGCACACCAAGTCGAGTATAGATACAGCACCCCAGCTTACATAATGCACCTAGCCCCAAAATACATTAATTCTCTATTTCTGCTATGTAAACCTTGTGCTCTATGCTGAGGTCACCAAGATTCAATATAACTTTTCTCTTGCCTCTAAGTGGTGTGGTCTCACCTGTCACTGTAGTCTAGTAGCACTGTTCTGGTCTTACAACTGTTATGGTCGCCCCAGTGTCGACGACCATCTGGCAAGGAACATCATTCAGACTCCCCTCCCTCCACCAGTATTGCATACCAATCCTGTTTCACAGACCGTACATGTAAGAACATTGGGTCTTTCCCTCCTGCAATCACTGACCTTCGCCCCCTAAAATCGGTGTTTACAAGATTTCCGAATGTATTATATTCTGATTTGCGTCTCGCTGCCACTTTTCCCGGTGCTGCTTCTGTGATAATGTGGGCAGTAGGCTCTCAGGTGCCCTGGCTGTCCACATGACCAACACACAGGTCATTTAGTTGGGAGGCGGCTTTTCCAAAATTCAATACATTGTATTTTTTAACATTTGCAAAAATGTAAAAATTTTTATAACCGTTTAAATTACATTTTTGGGTGCACATGAAAATGGTCACCCATCTTATTTTTAAACAGACACATTTCTCGAATCACCAGGTAATTAACAAGTTTAAATCACCTTGGCAATCTACTAGGAGACATACATTAAATTTACAGTAAAAGAAATTAACATAGTTTTCTCTCAAAGCCTTCCAAAATTTACATTAATTTAAGCAAACATTAATAAAAACTCAAACTGCCTGAGGACTCCCATACTGTTACGTTAACTTAAGCAATACTAATCTTAATCTGAAGTCCAGGAGCTGCTTCCTTCTCATGAGCATGTAGCTTACCCTGGATGATAT
>NQII01020011.1:0-20637 GCA_002778355.1 Clitarchus hookeri
TCAAAGGATGGTTGTTGCCAAACAATCAGAAGAAGAACTAGAGGATTTCTTAACCTATGAACTGTCTCCATATCCTCTAGCTTTGTTGGAACAAAGCATTTGTACAAAGCTTTTCAACCACTTCCAGTCACCTCACCATTGGACAGCAGTACAGTATAAATTATTGATGGATGTTTTTGGTTGCACAGAGTTGTATGGTCGAGTGGTCATACATTCGAACATATTTGCGACACTTACATCAATTNGGGCACAAATTAACTAAATCCATGGAGCACTTGAGGAGATCAAGCAAGAAGCACTCAGTGGAAATACAGTTCACCCACACAATGATACCAACGATTTCTCAAGAAAACTTTATGTCAAATGCAAAAAACCAAAGTCGAATAATCACCATGCTGATGGCAAAGTGCAATGAAGCTGGAATTGCCTGCGAGCAAGCAACTTAGGATGCAGATACGCTCATAGTGCGAATGGCTGAATCCCTGGATTCAGCTCATGAAAAATATTGCAGTTGTGGGGGAAGATATAGATAGACCTTCTGGTCATAATGATGGGACTCCAAACTCCTCCTAATGTATTTTTCCTCAAACCAGGCAAACGGAGACCACCTCAACTGCTGTACCAACCTGGAAGTGCAGTGGATAAGAGTCTCGCCAACCATGTGCTGTTCCTCCATGCGATGAGTGGTTGTGACTCCACATCCACTTTGTTTAACCAAGGCAAGGCTAAATTCCTGAAGACTCTGACTAAAAATCCGGATCTTAAAAACTACACCAATAAATTTACTGATCCTTCAGCTCATCCGAAGGAAATTACTGCTGCTGGGGAAAAATTTCTTATTTCCCTGTATGGCGGTAACCACCAATCAAGTAATCTCAACAAGCTGAGATACAAGCACTATGTGACATCAGCAAACAGGCTCACAGGAAATATTGCTTCGATCCCTCCCACTGAAGGTGCAGCCCATCAACACAGCCTCAGAGTTTTCCACCAAGTGCAGCAGTGGTTCGGCAATGATTTATAACCTGAGAAGTGGGGGTGGAAGTCGACCTCAAACGGCTTGGTCCCAGTTACCACCCTGAGGTCCCCAGCTCCGGAGAGACTTATTCAACTTATTTCCTGCAAATGCAAGAAGGACTGTCGAGGAAGTTGTGGATGTAGACGTGCAGGTCTCTTCTGCACAAGGCTTTGTCTACATTGTGAAGGGGCATGCTCCAACATTGGCAGCAGTTTCGATGAGGAAGATGAAGACAACCAGGACGACCCCACTGTTGCAATACCACTGTTTGAAGCAGCTGGAGTGACAGAAGGTAGTAATTCTTACAATTTTTACAGCATTTCTACAGAATTATTCCTTTACTATTCACGTTTTCTCTATCATATAAATTATCCAACTCTATTATAATTTTTGCTCTTGCAGAACCGCCATTCATCCCCCTCCAACTTGACCAGCCTGGACCTTCTACTGCCCGAGACGACATCCCCCTGCGTGGACCATCAACGTCTGTACGCAAACGAATACGACTTCAATAACCACACCCTCTTGTAAAATAAAATAAAAGTATGTTCCAAACTTATTTTACTTCGCCACTACTCCTCTATGAAGCCCGAGGTTATTTCTAAGTAAAATAACTAACTTCAAGAAATCTCATGTAATGCATAATATGATTTCATTAAAATTCATCTTTACAATCAATTCATTCAAAACAGTTGTTTTCAAGCATGATATAGTGAAAGTAGAGCGCCAATGAGAGNAACCACACCCTCTTGTAAAATAAAATAAAAGTATGTTCCAAACTTATTTTACTTCGCCACTACTCCTCTATGAAGCCCGAGGTTATTTCTAAGTAAAATAACTAACTTCAAGAAATCTCATGTAATACGTAAGATGATTACATTAACATTCATCTTTACAAACAATTCATTCAAAACAGTTGTTTTCAAGCATGATATAGCGAAATTAGAGCGCCGATGGGAGATAGAAAGGTGGGAGAGGGCACTCCTCAGCTTTGGCCAGGGGGAGCAAAAACTCGCCACTCCTCATCGCGCAACCCCCGTTATGAGAAATTTAAATTTCATAAATGTATTTTATAGGAAATTTGGTCTACTTTAATTTTGAATGAAGTGGCATTTTCGATTAAACTCATAGTTTTCGAGTTATCGCGGGTGAAAGAGAGCGTTTCTCTAATTTTTGCCAAACGGCCAAAAAGTCGTCCTTTTTCAGCGCGCTCTAGCACCTGGATACTTTATCAGAAAAGTAAACTTGATAAATGCATTTTGTAGGAAGTTTTGTCTACCTTAATTTTGTATGGGGTGGTCTTTTCGATTAAACGCATAATTTTGGAGATATAAGCCAAAAACTGAAAAAAAAAAACTAAATTTTTACGTTTTTTTTACGTTTTTTTGCGTTTTTCTTGTGAGCTCAACACCCTCTAGGGCGCAAACATGAAATTCGGATTCAGCACCCCAAAAAACATATAGAATCGGTGAGAAAAAACTTCCGGAATTTTTTTTTGGTAAAACCACCGGTTGACTGAACTATACAGCTGTGAGTACAGGTCCAGTGCGCCATGCTAACGGCCCACTTGACTTAATCATATTTGCACATTATTTCTTGGCATTCTGGGTTACTTTCCATTGCATCTGCTATATCACTGAATTCCTCTTTGCACGTACTTTCAGATGCCGTTGACATAAAAGTATGTTTCCAGGGGAAAAATCATATGTGGTATGATTATTTATGTCCATATACGTGTTACGAATAGTCACTTTGCGGCAAATTACTTGTCCCCGTAAGTAATTTCATCTAGGGAAAACTGCATTTCGTGATCTGCAAACGTTCCGGAAATCTCGGGGGTTTAGGATGACCACTCTGTACATATATATATATATGTATATCATTTGACATTAAAACATAATTTTTAGAGTTGCAGAAAATTCTTTGGCAACTAGTTCCCAAGGAGTTGCTTCTACAACGTACAAAAAATGTACTGTGTATATACAAATAGGTAAGCTGAAAACCTGATGGTAAAAAGAAGACATCACAGAAGAACATACACCGTTTTCTTGGCGAACCACTAGCGACGTTTCAGGAACTAACATCTGTTTTGGCTTTTTACTAATAATTTAATTACTTACCGCCATTGGAAGTATTCTTCAAAGAACGTAGCAGCTATGACTAAGTCAGCTTATTTTATTTTGTTACACGTGCTTGCGCAGTATAATGTTTATGCACTTGTTGCAAATAATAATTACTTTGGGAACTGGTTGCCAAAAAAAAAAAAGGTTTTTGAAAATACACATTTGAATGGACAATGTAATTTTACACAAGAAGTTTTGTAAAATGCTCGATACAACATGTCTCTGTAATCTAAAACACCAAATACGTATCTGTAAAATTACGTAAAATAGTGTGTGCTAAATTACAAATTGAGGTGTTTATTCATAACGTCATGTTATTGTGTTAAAACACCAGAGTTTTGTTGAAATTATCGTTAGTGTAAATATCGATAAACACATAAGGGTACATTTACACATATATTAATATATCACCTCACAAAGATTATGTACATTAACAAAACAGATGCTTCAAAATAACGAGCTGCGTTATTTTAACTCGTTATTGACGGTTTCAATACGTGGAAAGTTTACATATTTAAACTATTTCGTCATGTTTATATTATTTACCCTAACGTCTTTGTAAAATTAGATTTAATGCATGTTGATTAATTTCACGAAGTTATATTAGAACAAAGCGTAAAAACACACAAATATGGAAAAGGTAATTTTACACATTCTGTTGGGTTGACTGGTAAATACATGAAAAAGTAGTGGAAAATAAAAATCTACAACTGTTTGATGTGAATCTACATAAATATTCCTGGCTTCTATTACAAATATTGATTTCTGTTTTTTCCCAGTTGCATTTTATTGCGCTAAAAAAAACTGTCATTTTGAAACTATATCATCATTGCTTGTGTTAATTGAGAAAAATTGCGGCAACTTTGATTACAACCCATTAATTTGGTAAACATACAAAATTGTTTATATATCTCAATGATTATGATAAATGTGAAGTCTACAACAAATGCTTGTTAAAATTGAACATTAGTTTTACACATTTAATTCTAATATTTTGTGAAATTTACCGTTATTTATTTGTAGTATTAAAAAAATATCGTTAGCAACTAGTTTCTAAAGACTTCCATGTACAAATTCATAAAAAGTTTTACAGTTTAAGTTTGTGTTTTTTTGTTTAGAGGGTTGTTTGAGTAATATATTATTTGTAAAGATGCGTTGATTTCTACATGTGGTGGATAGCTGGATGATTAACGGGCAGTTATGGTACCATCACTGACCCATGAAATGAACGCGTGTGCCAGGTAAACGTTAGATCAACCCGGTCCAGTTCCCGTGGACAAGGGAGTGAGTTAAGCACAATCAGCGCAGTACACGGCTAGCTTACACACTCTTAGTCCAGCAAGAAAGTACCAGCAGTGCACTGGGGTTTTTTCAGTCTTCATTGGGACGGCGTGTTACCAAGACTGTTTTAAATTGTCCACATTTTAATATAATTTTTGGAATGTTTAATTTTTCATTTTGAAAGTAGTCTGACAGACGTGCTCAAAAAGCATAATATATTTTAAACTCAACTTGAGACATGCAGAGGCATGCGAAATATTTTCTTCGTGCTAAACACATTGAAGCATAGTGTAATAGTAATATGTGATTTTATTTGAGTTTTGTTTTCTTTATTTTACAATAAAATTACATATTTTGATTAGCTAGAAGTAACCTCCTAATTACAGGTGAGTCAGGTGCACTATATCAAAGAATTTCTTCTTGACATTCCTAAGACGTAATGAATCGTTGCCAAACCTAATTCACCTCGTTAAGGTTTAACTCTGCTTTAAGCTCTAATCACCGAATCAGGTTGTAACATTTGCGTACGCAGGATATAAACAATCATATTAACATTATGGATTGCTATCTACAGCTGAAATATTTATAGTAAAGTTATTTATATATAAACTAATGCGCGTGTATGTTTCTAAATGTTTTTTTTCATATGATTTGTTACTTTCGTCAGATTTTCATTAGTACCAGGTTATAGAAACTTTATATAATTCCAAAATGTAAAACATTGTTACAGTGGGCACAACGTTAGATCTCTCCCGGCGTATTGAGAAGAAATCATAACCTTAGATGTACACTAAAAAATTACTTAATTCACCGTGAAGGAGCTCTTATGACGTTTGCCATTGACAGTTACGGCATCCATCACCAGATAAAGTGTTGGGACCTGTGCATCCTTGCCGATCCTGCTGCCTCAGTGAAAAGAATACGCACACGTTTATTTCCAGACATCTGTACCACGTGCCAAACCAATGTGGAACACTGGTGGAGCGCTGGAAATTGTTCGGTGGATTCCCGTTTTGGTTTTCACCTGGTTGTACGCATATATTTTTTTATATTCTACATAGCTTTTTTTCCTTCTTTTTTTAATTTGACGCATTTTTGGTTCAGATTTCCAGACCCGCCATCTGTTCGTTTTGTCTGATCCTCTGATTGCTAGTACTTGGTCCAATTATTTTTCCTTTGTAATAAAAACTTTTTTGAAACACCATCCTCAGTAATTTGAGTGTTGTGTGAATTGCAGTTACCGCCCTCGGCGTATTGCAACGAGAAGTACAGTCATTACCTATGATTGTAATTGCGATTGTGTGGCTGAACGGAACTGCGTACATTACACTATAGAGAAAAAACAAACTCTGAGCTCTTGTCAAGTAATTATAACGTTATAAGTTAGTGCTGCATCATTTTTAAATTATCAGTACATTCTTACCTTTTCACAATTGCTAGATAATGCGTGCATGAAATTTGACGACCACATTTGAATCCATTTGTAAAATATGAACGTGCAATAATAATGAATATTCAGTTATTTCGTTGAAAATAATATTATGGCAGGTAAATGGATGACTCAAAATGGCGGATGTGATCTTCCATGACCTTCAGGGCTATGGAAGATCTCGCAATGCACAAATTCCTTAAACAAAAATTCAAGAACAGAATTTAAACCACCCAATATATATATTTTTATGGAGTTAGGTTTATTTACAAGTTATTTGAATGCTGATAACTGTCATATTCAGCAATAAATATTTTATGGAGCCCATAGTCTTAGATTTAAAAATTACCAACTTACTACAAAAAAAAAATAGAGCTATACAACAACACAAAATGAAAATAATATGCCACGATAATTGTCTTAAATAACCAAAATAATAATATTTAAAAGTACATGATGTTGGAGTTTACATGTAATAAAAAAAATATATTAAAAAAATTCCAAAAAAGGAGTTTTTAAGAAATAAGACTTGGTTAAAATTATTAAGGTAGATATTTTTAAAATTGGTTTTATAGAGATATACATAAATAATGTGAACTTATTAAAATAATTATTTTAATATGTCCTGAGTTTGTGTTATTTTAAGTAAAGCAGTCAAACATTTTTATTATAAAACTATGCATTGCATCATTTATTGCTCAAGGTGATGATTTTATAAATTAAGATGTATTGCAACATTCTTTTGTTTTTGTAAATTGAGTTTTTACAGCAGTAAAATATATGGTCGTTAACTTGACAGCCAATCCCGGCCACTGTGCTACTTCACAAGACCTACGTCCCTTTTCACGTCCACCAATCGTTGCAGTGAAATAGCAAATTGTTACAACAGAGTAACATAGGGAATGTGAAATGAAGTTGGTAAAAGTATTTTTCATTAAGACACGTTTTCACACTCTTGTGGAGGATAGAAAATTAATTTTCATTAAGTGTAATCGTTTTGTAATTACTTCAGAAATAGTTTTTGTCTAATTAAAAACATCTTCTTCAACACAAAAAAAATTGCAGGATGTGTGTTTAAAGTACGTATTTTGAGATGATTACAAAATTTATATTGCGGTGTGTACTTTCCATCGTAAAATTGCAGCCGGCGTATTTATAGTATTATACATGCCATACGGAATCAATGCCATTGTTTGATGTTACTTGGTAACTGGAGTTTCATGTATTGGTCATGTATTGGCGAATGTAGAGATTAATTAAGGCGGTGGCCGCTTGGAGTGTGCAGCATTGTGAATTACACTCGACCAAAAGTGTACGAATAATCATTAAGTTTTAATGCTGCGTATATACTTAGTGAGTAGTATAAATAAATACTTTTTTAATTAATCTTGATACTCTACATTGAAAGTACACGTAATGCATAATCACAAGGAAAACGCTTCCGAGACATTTTCATGTGTGTGAATTACAAATCACATAAACTACCCAAAAATATACATGAATTTATATTTCTGCTACGGCCTTCTTTTCACTAACACATAAAATACTTTTAAGCCGTAGAAATTAAAAAAACGTTATCTGAATTAGCAAGATTTCTTACTGAAAACCGTTTATTATAGGCGCTTCCTTTCGTGTTTTGACAACAAACTTTGTTTAACCAGCACAACGTAAACAGCAGATGGCGACCTAGCAGCAGCCAATAACGAACCGAAACGTTATCGCAAGGTTGTCAGATTTATCTTAACCTGCATTCAACAAACCAGTCGTTTCTTCATCGGGAAATGTCTGCTGAGAAACAGTATGTGACTAACCAATGATTAAAACTTCTGCTTGAATTATCATGTGCTCAGATAAGCAATATTTTAAACACGGTGGAATCGGACCTTACTGTATGAGATAATACTATACATTAATAAAAAATACTTGGTTTTAAGAATTTTATGTTACTCACTGCTAATTGTCCACTTCTGAAACTACCTTTGAAAAATGTCGGTGCCGCTTTCTGCATATGTATATCTTAACTGGCACACTAACTGGCATGCATCCAGTAACATTGGTAATGACGGAAGGAAAGTAGTTCTATATATTAACGTTGAAGTAAGAGTTAGTTGAAAATATGTAAATACCGAAATAATTTATTTTTCTTTCCTTTTCCAATGCACATATGTGTGAGAATTAGCACGTTCGTAAAATATTTGCGTTCCTAATAATTTCACAGTTTGACTTGACCAACGCATGAATAAAGGGATCAGGCCCATGGCAATGTTAATTTTACTTGCCGTGGAAGGATACAAAATATGCGGACAAGTAAATCGTAAGCAGAACTTTCAAAAGTGATCCGCTTACCGTGAATAGCCTTTAATTATCTTAATCTATTGTAAAAGTTCGTCCAAGGTAGAGTCCTTAGACCTCTCAGCCCCTCCCACTTGTTTCACAGGCAGTATGGTATATTATCGGTTACTTCCAACTTTTCTGAAGCACTGCTAGAGCCCTACATTCAGACTATTCTTCCGCTTCATGTAAACAAAGAAATCTTAACTAAGTCTAGAAAATTACACCAAAGTGCACTGCGTTTGTGCGTAGCCTATTTGGTAATATTTTGCATGGGAACTATTTCTTACTAGGCGTTGCCAACACACCTATTTTCTCTCTGTTGTTATTCAAATCAATTATAAATTATATACCATAACTTATAAATAAAATATTATTTAAATTGAATTTAACATAAAATAAGATATTTTTATGTTAACAGAAGTATAAAACGATTGCGATAGATGAGATATTTAGGAATCAACCAACATGTTCAAGCATGGGGTGATTTTTAAAGGTTTGATTATAAAAAGTGAGAAGCTACTTCGAATACATTTAAATAGAAAATATCTCCGGGAAACACAGAAGAGAGAGTCATGAGGCATCCCGCCCGCGGTCGTATCAATTTCCAGGGACTGAAGTTGCTCGGTGGAGTGGCGCGATGCTGAGACGAGATGACGAGTACGCTCGTGGATGAACCAGGCCCTCATAACGAGGCCTTGTTTGGATTGCAAATTAAATGTCGCCGCCTCTTGACCCAGTTCCTGGCCGCTCTCCTCCGCCTCGCTTCGAGATCACAAGACTCTCCACGCCACATCCTCCACCTCCTCGTCATGCTCTTTGGAAAGGTTCCACAGCTGATACCTCAATTACAAGCTGTTCACTGTTAAGTGAGCACTTTTGAGGCCCTAGTTACATTTTACTTTCAGTCGTTTTTTTATCATCTAACCACCTTTTTAAATAAATATTACCGTGCAAGTAATAAACACAGTGTGTAAATTTCATTGCACTCAGAAGTTAACGTGTAGGCCTAAAAATAAATATATTTATTAACTATTATTCCAAATGTAAGGGCTTTCAAAAGTTATCGCTTTACCGTGAATAGCCTATACTACAGATACAACACATATGCCGCCATACACGCTGACATACAGGCTTCCAAGTTAAGTTGGCAGCGAGTTATGTAAAATATGTAGTTCCAAGGCTTGACGTTGTGTTAAGAGTGTAATGTTTAAATGTACTCCATAAATATTTGACATGTATATGCATTATGCAAATTAGAGGACGAATCGACATGTTAGTAACACATTTAAATTCCTAAGAATTTCACATTTGCCAATGAAGAAAGCATATACAAAGTCATTAAGCACACGACAGTGTAAATTGTACGTATGGCGGAAGGATACCAAATGAGGAGAAAAGTATATCTTTAGAAGAGCTTTCAGAATTTCTCACTTTACCGCGAACAGCCGATAGGAATTATCTTGGCCGGTTATCGAGTCAGTCGAGCATTTTGTAAACATTTATGCCGCTCGTGTATCCTGTAGCCAAGTATTTCCGATTTACACTTCCTGGATCTAGCACGTACTTCCGACGCGTCGGTCCAGTGACGTTGTTATGATTTTAGAAATTTTAAACGTATATTTTATCTGGTAACACCATATTTCTATACATAAAGGAAAATTATTTGTGGTGGCTAACTCAACAATTGTAGTTCCAAATGGACTTTGATTACAGGTCAAATGTACTGAAAACATAACACTGTGTAAGTACACCAGCAGTAATAGACTGCGTTATAACCCGTAGGGTTTTCTTGGGAGGTATATTTTATAAATAACTGTACCCAGCGAAGCAATCAGCGGGAACGAACTGACTCTCCCATTCACAAGAACGCGAACTCGATTACTGCTGCTATCATTCTGACAATCTTCCCCCCCCCCTCGTAACATGGTTTGTACTGAATCCATTCCAGGCGAAGGGACCGTGATGGGGAAGTGGTTAGGCCGCTCGATCCCAGATTTTTGCACGTGGGAATCATGCCGAACTATGCCGTTGGTCGGTGGGTTTTCTCGGTGATCTCCCTTTTCCCCCACCCATGCATTCCGACGCTGCGTCATACCCACCTTGCTTCAATCTCGTGGACTATCAAGACCCCGATTTTAACCCGTTCGGTCAGCGTGTTCACGACCGTGGACACGCTGCATATGAATGATGTTTATGACCGTTAATGTACACAGCAAGGCATCAGCGAAGATCCTTCCATGTGGTTAATGTGATTTGTGGATTTTCCTACAACTCTCTGACACGAGTGGTTAATGCCAATATCATCGAGCACGCAGCACGCTGTTCACAGAAAAAAAAATTGAAATACGCAGAAAAGTGCTAAACACAGGTACAGCGCATAGTAAAATACTTTATTTTTAACACTTCAAATCAGAAATTGACGTGTGACCGAACGTGTTACCAGCCACCGAAAACCATCTTCTCCGTTTCACTGCAGGCGAAGCCCGGGATGGTTCCTTCACAAGGGCCATGCATAGACTTCACCAATTGGTTTCGTCTCTGAAAGCCTCATCATACTCTTTCAAACGAATGTGTTCGAAGAAAGTTGGAAGGTTACGACGTCATGGAAACGTCATCAGCGCCCTGCTATTCGTCTGTAGAACTTGCATGGACTCTGTGTCCAACTAACATTTTGTGTATCGGGCCAATTCCAAAATGTATTTGATGTTTGAATAACTCAATCAGTCAGAATGATTGCCAGCAAGAAACGTCGATTCCGAGCCCCAAGAATTTCTAAAATTGCGTCCATTAACTGGAAATGAAATACGCTCATGGAAAAAATAAACACGCAGTCTCTCTGGACTGGAATGCTGCTGTAAGTGCATATTGCACATTAATAGCAACAAAGCAGAGGCAATAAATTTCATAGCGTAGCAAATTCGTCTGGCAGATAAAATTAAAATTTGGTTCGAAACTAAAAATAAAACTCAATATTCTTAACTTTTATTCATTTACTGAGCTTTGAAAATCATGTTTAAATTAAACTCACACTATGTTCGTTAAATTAAACGTTTGAGTATGTAGCAAGTTTTCAAACATATTCATTATTTTTTAACCCACCATCGTTTGATGTAAAAATTTAATGTTGTACATTTCGTCTGCAAATAATANAACATATTCATTATTTTTTAACCCACCATCGTTTGATGTAAAAATTTAATGTTGTACATTTCGTCTGCAAATAATAAGTAGAATGATTTTTGGGGTCAAAAGTTTTAATGTGTGGCATGCCGATGAGACGTTAATACTCATACANAAATAATAAGTAGAATGATTTTTGGGGTCAAAAGTTTTAATGTGTGGCATGCCGATGAGACGTTAATACTCATACATAAAATATACACGGATATTTGCTGTTTTTTAACAAATCTTTCTTCTTTTCTCACTATATGTAGGCCTATTCTAGATGCAGTTGAAACGGTTATTTTGGTTTCCACAATTCACACTTTGGACTGAAAAGCCTTGAAAAGAGAGACATATTTGGTCCCTGTAGTATATTCGAGGTGCAGACATGTTTTCTTAAAGAAACGTCGGAAAATTTACTGGACATTCTATTGGGAACTTGGTTTACGGTTACCATATAAGAGCTCTTATATTTATACGTACGCATGTCAGTTATGTGAAATAATAATTTAGCATTGAACACTATAATCCTGAAACTGACGGAATAACTTGACTTCGGTGAAACCCGTAAAAATTAATTAGTGTAAATCAGTGTCACATTACTGATTTCAACGGTTGCATAATTTTACTGAATTAATAGAAGTTCCCGCAGATTTACAGCCAAGGCTAGAAAGCATTGCTTCTCAAGTCATTTATGTGATAGGACATCCGACAATAGCACTGCATGTCTACTGACTTCAGATGACAAGTGTTCTCAATTTTTATGACACTGAATTACTTTGAGAGTGAACACGACAAAATAAGTTTTTCTATGTCAATAATTTCGTCAGGTTCACGTTTACTTAATTGGTTTTGAAATCAACATTTGAAAGAAGTACACACCTTCCCATAGTTTAATAGACGTATTGACTGCCATGCTCACAGTGAAGTCAACTCCGTTATAGGTAAACCGTATCTTAATTTTGTATTAAAAGCAGTCAGACCATTCAACCTGTAGACCATAATTGCAAATACGTTTTCTTCAATTAAAAAAATTTAGGCCACATTTTTGCATCATGGCGTACCAATTCATAATTATAGTGTTTTTGTAAGGTATAAATAAAATAAACGAAAACATTCACAGAAAAAGTCACAAGGGTGCATAGAATATCGTGTCTTAAACAATTTAAAGGCATTTTTACCAAAATATATTTTACAAAATACAAATAAAAGAAAATATGCAAACTTAACCCTATTTTAAGTAATTTTTAAAAATTGCAAAATTATTTCTTTGCGTGATTTCAAATCTTTGTTGAAGTAACTCATGGTATGTTATTTTAATGTTTAGTATTTAATTCCGGTTAGTTAGTCTTTACTACTTGTACGTCCAAAAACATTAGAATCCTGATTCTGACATGTTATTATGCAAAAAAGTATGCGGTGTAATTTTTTTTTGTGTTTTTAAAGAAACAGCACTTATAAATTGACGATAAGTTGAAAAGTATTTTGTATCAATATAAAATATCAATTTATTCGTGACCAGCGGCCTTGACATATAGTTTTTTTGTTTGCCTAGGAAAAGGGTTTGATCATATAAGAAGCAAAATAGGTTAAGATTTCAGTTTACAGCTACTCACTATTTGTAAAACGCTACACAAAACATGTGGTTTAAACCTTTCATGCCTAGTGNATCAAATGAGTGGCCAAACAAATATATACAGTTGCGTCAAAAAATATTTTGTCGACAGTCTAATTTATTTTGTCCGAATAGAGAGGTTTCGTTTATTCAAACATATATTTTTCTAGATGAAAAAAAATGTACGTTGTTTTTGAAGTTTTGTTTCCTCAAAAAATGTTTCGTTGGGGGTACTTATATTTTTTTGNTTTTCGGTTAATGACAATCAAATGAGTGGCCAAACAAATATATACAGTTGCGTCAAAAAATATTTTGTCGACAGTCTAATTTATTTTGTCCTAATAGAGAGGTTTCGTTTATTCAAACATATATTTTTCTAGATGAAAAAAAATGTACGTTGGTTTTGAAGTTTTGTTTCCTCAAAAAATGTTTCGTTGGGGGTACTTATATTTTTTTTCCCTGTACAAACAAATATGTTGCTGGCCCTTCTCTCAGTGCAGCTTCTAAAAGTGTTTGTGCAAAAAGTGCTCAGCCAAAAACCAAATTCTGGATGCTTCTCTAACATCACAGGAAATGTTGTAGCTCTAAGTACCTGATAAAATTACAAGACGGTTAGTTAATCACAATGTCCAAATGTGCAAAAATATTTACCTGGTAATACACTAACTCCTTCTGTATGCGAGAAAACCACCCCCACGAACAAGCGAGACCATCTGTCTAATACCTTGCACAGTTAGACTAACTGAGTGGCTTGTGTGATGAAGATGTTGACTACCTCCAAGGTGTTGGACGACTACACATCACTTGCAACGATAATTATCCAACAAGGTATTCTCTTACAAGTAACTGATGTGTAATTCTTTAGCGGTTATAAATTCTTTTTTTGGCTACTCGCAGTAAGTGAGGATTGTTTCTTTAACTATTTTTCCAGCTGAGGATTACAAGGTGCTTACTTCGAGCTATATTATGGGACAAGTGACTTGCCGTGTAACAGTAAAATTGAGAAACTGATTTAAGGCGGTAAGTGTTCCAGATGTGGAAATTTTAAAGTCTCTGAAGACATTCGTGACCGCTTTGTTTAAATCCAACCTCAAGTTTATGATTTAAGTGGCCTGCACGAAAAAACAATAATAGTAAATTTTGGCAAAGCTGTTTGCACATGTTAAAAAATATATATGCTCTGAAAGAGGCCAGAAGTCATTTTGAAGTCGATAACTGTGTCATAGAAACTGCCATCTGTCTGGAAAACTTTATAAGGAAATAACCCGGTATCCTAGAACCACAGAGTCTACATAGAAGCCAGGCAACCAACGGTTTTCATTTCGGGTGAGATGTGTGCTACCTCTGTAATGGAACTTCATTCGATGGAGGGTGGTTTGGTGGTGGGGAGGGGGGATCTGTGACGGGTGACAGCCTAAATATCCGGGAAAAGAAACCTTTTATTTCCGCCTTTCCCATATATCTTAGTTATTTTCCACCCTACATTTGTAAAATGCGCGGAGGGAGAAGTTCACTGAAGCAAATATTCACTTTTCTTTTTGTCGCCGAAATACGAGAGGGAAACGTTGACGTCGTTTTTCATGTCAGGGTTTAGGGAAAACAACAGGAAACTGTAATGCAGCATACAGCCTCGTTTTGCAGTGTCGCGTAACCACATTCTTGTAGGAAGAGAGCTTTTCCTGCCTCAACAAAATACGTCTTCGCACGCCGTCTATCAAATATGTAGCGCTGTTGATTCAGACAAACATTTTTCTCTAAGGTGCTGTTAAACAAATAATAATAATTAGATTTTTGTAAGAAATACCATTCAACCTGTAGACCATAATTGCAAATACGTTTTCTTCAATTAAAAAAATTTAGGCCACATTTTTGCATCATGGCGTACCAATTCATAATTATAGTGTTTTTGTAAGGTATAAATAAAATAAACGAAAACATTCACAGAAAAAGTCACAAGGGTGCATAGAATATCGTGTCTTAAACAATTTAAAGGCATTTTTACCAAAATATATTTTACAAAATACAAATAAAAGAAAATATGCAAACTTTACCCTATTTTAAGTAATTTTTAAAAATTGCAAAATTATTTCTTTGCGTGATTTCAAATCTTTGTTGAAGTAACTCATGGTATGTTATTTTAATGTTTAGTATTTAATTCCGGTTAGTTAGTCTTTACTACTTGTACGTCCAAAAACATTAGAATCCTGATTCTGACATGTTATTATGCAAAAAAGTATGCGGTGTAATTTTTTTTTGTGTTTTTAAAGAAACAGCACTTATAAATTGACGATAAGTTGAAAAGTATTTTGTATCAATATAAAATATCAATTTATTCGTGACCAGCGGCCTTGACATATAGTTTTTTTGTTTGCCTAGGAAAAGGGTTTGATCATATAAGAAGCAAAATAGGTTAAGATTTCAGTTTACAGCTACTCACTATTTGTAAAACGCTACACAAAACATGTGGTTTAAACCTTTCATGCCTAGTGTAGACAATTGTCTGAATGCTGAACAGGAATGGAAATAAAGACAGTGATAATTTTTAATAAAATAATTTATACAATTTTTTATCGTAATGTTATGAAATAATTTTTTTTATATTATACATGATATGTAATGCAACTTAATTTAAAATCAACATACAATTCTACTGCTAGAAGGATACTCACTGTTGCCAGTTTATGATAACAAACAGAATACGTATTATGATGTTCAACTGCGGGAAGTATGCTTTCCGTAGCCTAAGAAATCTTCAAGCGCGTTCACCGTAGATCGGATCACACTGGCACTAAAGACCGGCTGTCTTATAATAAGGGTACACTCGCGAGACGATATTAGGGTGTATAGTGAAATACAAATGAGAAAATAATGCTCAGAAGTTGAAAACGCGTTGGTTGAGTCGGGAGAGCCCATTGCCACTGCACGAAGGGGTGGGATTGTTCAGTTCAATAGTGACAGCGGCCGAGAGCTGTTGAGAGAGAGCTGCTCCGCGTGTGCATATTACCTGTCGGAAAAACGTAAGTCGCGCAGCGCGGCATTTAACAGCGTGGTTGTAGAGAGCGATGTTATAAGTTTGGTTTGTATAGCGCCAGCAGTGTCACGTGGTTTCCCTCTCTCCAGCGGTGAGTGATCAGGAGAGCCCTCCCCTACAATCCTTCCCCTGCCTTCCCTCCCTCTAAATCTGCGCGAATATTATTACTCATTTGAACTTACCTATACCAGTAGTGGAATGAAAATCGAGGAGGACTCGGGAGAATCCTGATAAGATCGCACTCCCCGTTAGGTCTTTAAGGAGGCTACCAAATTAAGTATTGCCTGTAAAATCAACGTTTGCGCGTATAAGAATATTTAGGCAAATAAATAGTCCGGGTCATACGACATTTTTACAAGAAAATGTATTACACTATATTCTACAGCCGCCATTTTCAACTTTCATCCGATAAAGCATATTAATAAAAATATTGGAATTGGTGACAAAAAACTGCTTTTTTATGGCTTTACTGCTCAGTTCTCTTAAGGGAAAGAATAAACGTACAAAGTGGCGTCTGTAGTTTAATCCATTGGCTTACATCGCGTGTAATAATATCCTACTGTTACATATCTAATTTGCGAGAAATTCAGCTGCCCGGGAATGCATAGCGTAGCTCCGCGACTTCAGCAAAGGGAGATATATGTGACAAACGCTAAAATGTTAGTCCAATGAAGCGTGCAGAACTATAGTAAATATTGATTTACCCATGGCAATGAAGAACAAAGCGCGAAGTACTCTTTACTGATATTACACTAATAGTTTGAAAAAAAATTTATTTGAGGTAACACCGAACTGTGATTGGGCTCTTAAACCCGCAAAACAGTTATTCTTTATGCAAATAGAAAAGCATACATACATAGTGTTTTTCCGTAAAGATGGTATGATTATAATCGTATTCTATTAATTATACATAGTGTTCCAGTTATATTATACCTATGCTCAAATTCTGTGAATATCCACCCGGAAGAGTAACCAAAATAAAAAACTAATATTTAGAAGTGATGGCTGCCGCTACTTGTGTTTACACTAGCACATAGTGCTAAAAAATGACGGAAAATTTTATCCTGGTGGAAGACAAACAAAATGCGCAATCTAAAAATCATTTAATTTTCATCTTGTCTTTCACGGATATCCTACAAAACACATTGACAACACAATTTACAATTTATCATTTTGATGTTCACATTATAAACATGGCTACTCTTTTTATGACTGTTTTTGGCAACTTAGAAACACATGTAATATACGGGAAACTTCTGTGAAACTGTCCTAATCCAGTTAGGTGAAAATCTCTCACTGGACACGTCATTAAAGAAACTTAAAACTAATTTCAACGTCGGTGAAAATATTGGTGATTCTGTAGTCTGACTATACAGTGATTATTCACATGTACCATACACATTACCGATTCACTTAAACAGCAAGTCACAGTAATTTATACGCTGTTCACGAATGGTGAGTAAAAATGCTAACACAATCACTTTTTTCCCCCGACTAAGTTGAACATGCGTTAATATGATTTCCGGTTAATTTTGTTTTTTTTTTCTTGTAATTGCGTTTTGCTACGATCGTACGAAAACGTAAGTATGATAATGTTTCTCCATAAACAGAATCGGACGTAGCGCATTGTTCGATGTAGCATCGAGCTGGAAGGCAAGAGTGTCGTGGTTGCTTTCGCACGTGTGTAATTGATTTCTGTGCAGTTCCTAATGCTCTGGCGTGTAGTGTCGTGGCATGCGGCGCAGTATATCATGCACACGATAGCTGCGAGGACATGATCCAGCTCGCAGGCGATACAATGTACGTTATGTAATGAGAGCTGCAGTAAAGAAACGAAACGTTTCCTTACCCATGTTCTTACATCGTATTTTCTTCCTCTAGACGTGACGATTGTTTCCCCGAAGTATTTACATATATTTTTGCAACATTCTGTATACATGTGAATGCGCTACTACCCTTTACTTACTTCGATAAACGAAATATTTGGTTTCACGAAAGTTGTATTAATTTGAACAACTGGGTGAAAAAACGTTAATGGAATAAGAACATAATAATATTAATTTTTGTTGTTCAGTTAAGTTACGAGTTATTTCTAGTATAATTTTTATTGTACAAATGCATTGAGCTAATGCACATATGTTAAAATGTTTTATTTTACGACACAATTTACAATTTCTCATACCAACCCCAAACACATAGAAACATATAACGTATTTAGCGATTATTGTTTCTTAGTACTGATCTTTTACGTTGGCCAATTCACGTTGACTACATTAAAGTAAACATATTTCTTTGAAGAATCTTATACAATTTCTGTTCAATACATTAGTTTTTAAATATCTCATCAGTATCTGCGACGCTGTTTTCCTAACACGTAGTATTCTTGTTCGCACCGCGGAGTAATACGGGAGATGCAGTGGCACGTCCAGTAAACATGAGCTGGCTTGCTTGAGTCACAGCCCGGCTACAGCCTCTGCTGTTTATTGGCGAGGCCGCAGGTGGTAGCAGTGAGCTGGAGTGTCCGTCTGGGTGTTCCGTGAAATTGGTGCTTCGGCCCGGATCCCTGGCCGCTCTACGAGATTGCATTTTTATCTGGACCTATTACGTCACATTCTCGAGAACGCAGGCCTGGTTATTAAGAGCTTCTTGCCTTAAACCAGCTGTGTATATGTGTATTCGAGAAAGAGAAAGATTGATGGAGGGAAGGAGAGACACAAGGAGTCGTACACACACGTGTGTTTCAATTAACTACCGCTTGTATAGTCTGTTCGCAGTTATATCAGCACTTTTTAAATCAACCTTTGAGAATTGTCACTGCCCCTACCTGCGTAGATTTTAATGGGGTTACTGATTGGTAATCACCCTGTAAAGTTGGTAATGACGGAAGGAAAGCAGTTCCATATCTTAACTTTGAATTAAAATTGCTCAGAAAATTTTTTTTTATATTGAAATTGTTTCGTTTCCATTATGTATATTTAATGCATATAAATATAGAAATCAGCATATGTTAAAAAATATGTATGTAACAAATAATTTTTCAATTTTTCTTGGCCGACGCATTAATAGGGTGATTAGGTGCATGACGATGTTAATTCTACATATGGTGGAAGAATACACAATGTGTATACAAGTAGAGCTAAAGCAGGACTTTCAAAAGTGCTCAGTTTATCGTCTCTGACCCACATAAAACATGTATATTTGTATGACTTACCGTACAACTACTTGTTTGTCAAATTTGGTAAGAATCGGTCGATTGTTTCCCGAGATATGACGTAGAAACTTTATTGCTCCATGTTGCGCTATCTTGCAAATGACTGAAAACAATTCGCGGTTTAATGGCATATATAACGTTTGTAATAGATTCTTTCAGTATACAAAATTCGTTCGAAATTGGCCGAAAGGTGTGGTAGATATATAAAATAAACTTAAAATATTTGTATGGTCGTAATTTATTAAATAAGAGCATTATTAATTTTAATTGATTGTGTATACATAGGCAATCATACTGTTACTTACGTTCCAAATTTGGCAAGAATTGGTTAATTAGTTTTCAAGATAGTATAATGTAAAAGCTTTATTATTTCATGTGGTACTGTCTTCCAAAATGTAAGGCCAACAACAATATACATATCTAAATCAAATGCTTACAAATTGCACTGTCAATGTACAAAATTCGTTTTAAATCCGCTGGTCGGTTCTTGCGATATGACCTAAATATCTAAACTTAAACTTAAACGTAGCCACCATTTTTAAAGTAGGCAACCAATATGTTCTAAAATTATAAAAGTCAGATGTCCTCGCTCATTACAATAGAAGTACCGAGTTTGATGAAATTCGGTTAAGCCTTCAAACGTTTTTTAGGGAGGACACATACACACACACCAAAACGCAAACATACAGGAATGTGGTCTCAAAAGCCGTTTTTTACTTCAGAAAGTACGCTAATAACTGTTTCATTACATTATTCTGACTATACGTACGATACAGCCTACATAANTTTTTTACTTCAGAAAGTACGCTAATAACTGTTTCATTACATTATTCTGACTATACGTACGATACAGACTACATAAAATATTTGCATTTCAAAAATTAACTTTTAGAAAATTGTTTGGTACAATATATTATGACAAAATTCCAATACGTTTTGAAAAATATACGAGAATTATTAATTTGTCCGTTTGATTAGTATTTTAATTGATTTACTATTGATAGAATTTTACCAATCCATCAAATCACCTCAACATTTGTAAGAAAACTTTACACAACTGAACTCTAGTGATGCTAGAATACTTTAATTCGCAGGTGTTACGCCAAAAAAATCGACTGCCCTGTTTCTGAGCGAGGCAATCGACCTTACGCACGTATGGATGTACCGAAGGCCAAGGTAGACACATGCTTCCTTTGAGCGGCCAAACTAGGTTCTGCGGGTGCAGCGAGCGTTTCGCCAACAGTCGAAAGTGCTCTCTGTCCCGCGTATCAGTAACGATATCCCTGCACCCACAAAGGCAGGGCACAGAGCGTATCCTCAAAGGAGACTTGGTCCGACAACAAACTACCTCGGTCGCTTCATCCCACGCCGGTGTCTTTCAATGCTTGTGATCTCTCTGTCCGGGCAGCTCAGAGGCTAATATCTCGTCTAGG
>NQII01020012.1:0-12357 GCA_002778355.1 Clitarchus hookeri
TCGCTGTGGCAGTACCAAAACTAATGCTGCGTTTACGAAAGATGTTTGAAGATCCCAATGACCGAGGTTCCAGTATTCTTGAAAGATTTTCTGTGGCATTTGTTCCCTAACTTTAACATTACACTCATACCTGCATTTATGGTTGTAATCCCTGACATTTTTCGCTTGATGTAATATTCCATTCCTGTCCGCATAATGCTTCCCTTGATTTCGTGCTCTTTTTTCCTTATGTCTTGCTCAACTGTCCTCTCTTCTTGTTCTTTTTCTGCCACACTGTACAATAGGAACTGCTTCTCCAGAAGGTCGCGCGCCATCTGCTTCTGGATCTGGCATGCGAGTTACAGTAGTCATTAGAATCTGAAACATAATATAATATATCAATGAACTCTACTGTAACAATATAAAGTTATAATATGGTCAGCAGTTTCTTTATAGATTGTTCTGTAGTGTAAATAGGTCATCTGACTGATGTATATGATTTAAATTTCCGGCCCCACTAAATAAAGTCATTGTTCGAATTCTTTTGGATCACGGTCAGGAATTTGGATAGGACTCATGCGAATAACAAGGCAGAAGGAAATGACTGCAGGTATATAATGAGTAATTGTTCAAATATGTTACAAATAGCAAATAAAAATAATAATGGCAAGGAATATTCAACAAATTCATTATTTGGTCAGCAAAAACCTAAGCCCGAAACTGGTTGTTTAAGGCACTAATTAGTAAACTGCATGACAGGTTCAATTTACATTAGATGAAAAAAAAAAAAAAGAAGTTAGTGATTAACAAATAAGACTACTTTCCTCAACATGGGTGCAATTAATATTTAAATATGNAAAAAAAAAAAAGAAGTTAGTGATTAACAAATAAGACTACTTTCCTCAACATGGGTGCAATTAATATTTAAATATGTTCATAACAGGAGAGTTTTTAGAAAGGACTTGACTTCTGTTTGAATGCAATATCATTAGAAATGAAACCAGAATCGTATGCAACATTAGTGGGACAAATACAAATACACATGTGCCTTATCAGGGAGTTGAACCCAGAAAACCTGGTACAATAAGCTAGCATGCAATGCACTGCATTACGAAGGTCGAATTCGGATCATAAACTCCGCGGCGACTCCGTCCTACTGTAAACTTCCCGAGTCTCGCGGCCTCCCAGTCGCGCCAAACAAAAATTAAACACAGAATAACAATCAAACCAGATGTGGAATTTTTCTATTCGGCAATATTGATATTTGTTGCAGAACTGGATGACAACGACATCTTAGGGCAGGCATTCATCTTCATATTAGCGGGCTTCGAGACGTCTTCCTCGGTGATTTCATACGCCTTGTACGAGCTGGCGCTACAGCCAGACATTCAGCAACGGCTGAGGAGTGNACGTCTTCCTCGGTGATTTCATACGCCTTGTACGAGCTGGCGCTACAGCCAGACATTCAGCAACGGCTGAGGAGTGAACTCCAAGATGTGCTGAAGAAACACAACAACGAGGTCACGTATGACGCCATCGCCAACATGCCGTACCTGGACATGGTCGTCTCGGGTGAGTACCGCCCGCTTGCATGTTTGAGAGGACAACTGTAATACACACTGTACCCATTATCATACAGTAACCAGACACTTAATTCTAGGCATTTTTTAAATGCAGACTAAACAAGACAGAAATGTGCATTACACACTTGTATTGTGCCATAACATAAAATTTTAGCCAGTAGGTATGAAAGTATGGCACCTCACCTCCTTAAAAAAAATGAAAATATCAATTGTTTATAAAAATTAAAATTACAATAAAATTAAATAATGTCGTGAGTTAGAAGAATACAAATATTCCAGGGGTAGGAAAACAGGTAAACAAAAAAATCTTAACGAAGTTAGGGCTTTCGCATGTGAATCTTGCAATGCCCGGTAGATGGTTTTCAGACTGTGAGCAACAGTTGCTGACCCGACTTTGCTTCTCTCTTATCTCTCTTGGTTATATATGAATTTCATTCATTTTATATTTCCAACCATATTTTCCTGATACTACGTATAATCTTGGAGTTTTCCTTGTGTCTACTGTTGTTCCTGATATCCACTCTGTGGAACTTTTTGAACACAATTTATTGAGTAACCTGAAATTATTTTCGGTTACAAGAAGTTTTGTCATAATGCTTCATACATTTTCTTTTCTTTCAATTAATAAAGTTCTTTCCTTAATCACTGTGATCCAGGGATTTAAACTATTTAATCTACATGAAATTGTTGTCCAAAGATTTCTTCCCATCAAATTTGCAGCTGGATAGTGAATTTCACCTCTCGGAGTGTTCCTATAATGTAACAAAGCTAGTAGCGGATCTTCATTTTTTAAACAAATTTGTAACATTTTTTACAGCACTCTATTCGAGCCCGTCTGACTTTGGATAGTGAGTGTTTAACACAACATGTACCAAATACAATTTGTCAGAAAAATCTCGGAATAACTGTGAGACAAAGTAAAATGCTCCATATGTGTATACCGTTGACGTGGTCAAGCAATGACTCGGAGAAATTCTCATCCCTAGTTGGGAAAGCCAACTTGATGCGTGGTGTTACCAGAGCTGATGATGTAGGAAATATGTGCCCGGCGCCACAGCTTTGCTGTGAGCTGATGAAATGAGGTTCGTTTTAGTCGACAGCCTAGGGGACTCTGGTTAACACTCCGACACATATGATGGTGAGGCTGTAGGCCGCCTCGCACAACCTTAATTAAATTACAAATGAAACACTTACGATGCTTGTGGAGTTATTTATTCCTTTCGACTCCTTAATGAAAACACACAACTTTAGTACAAAACACGTGGCCTTAACGGCCCGGAACTACGAGCGACCATGTGGCCTTATAATGTGGAACGCTATTGCGTTAAAAAAATTCTCCGATGCGAGTAATGTTGCTCTCCCCTCAGCGCTATAACAAATAAAATAAATGATCCGGTTCATGAAGTGAAGTCTACTGCAATGAATATGAGTTTAGCTTAAGATGTCGGCACCGAGGACCTTTGCGGAGCGAGAGACTTACACGTTTTGATGCGTTCAAGTGCTGAAGAGAACTGGGGGGAAGCGTGCGCTGGCTTCCGCTACCTAAGCACAGCCAACGCCAAGCAGCAAAAAAATGAAGCACAATATACACTAAAAAATTATTATGAGATGGAAGTGACATTAATTAAATTAACCTAAGACAACATAATGTTTCTTTATACAAATACACAATTAAAATGATTATATTAATCCTAAACGTTTCCATTGTACCAGCCGCAGTATTGCCAAGTGTACAATGTCAAATGTCTCTGGCTGTGGCTGTGTCGACTGTCTTTCATGATGATAATTATCATATTAATTCTATACACTGAATAAATACCCTGATGCAATTATGAACACTGATGCAATTAATAACACTGATGCAATGGAATACCCTGATTGAATATGCTGATGCTATTATGAACACTGCTGCAATTATAAACAGATGCAATTATGAACACTGATGCAATTAATAACACAGATTGCAATTATGAACACTCTCACTCATGCCCACAAGCCCGTCAGTGTGGTGTGTCTGGTGTAGTGGACGCGGCTGCGGCAGTCAGGGTGGGCACAAAGGAGCTCGTGAATGCGTGGTTCACATGACTGTTAGAGGTATTCCAAATCTAGCGAAGAATGATTTCATTGAATCAATCACTGTAGCAGTTTGAAGGTTAGGAAGAGACACAACATCCACAAAATTAATTAAACTATCTGCAAAAACTAAATAGTATTTGGAATTAAATTATAAAACATCACATGCAACTTCCATCCGGGGTAACTGGGGTATTTTCCTGTTTTGAAGAGCCATTCTGGATTTGTTTGCATAATACTTTAAGCATATTTGGTATTATTTTACAAAGTTTTTAATATTCTGATTGAAGGCTATCCAAGGAGAGAATCCTCTGCATGACTAACTGTTCTACTGATACATGTTTAGTTTTCATCCTATGTTGTAACTCTTGAGGAACCAGTATGTGTTCACCCCGGAAGAATACACCATTTGTTACAAACAATTTATTCCTAAAATCGTAATATGACTTACATTCATCTGACATTTTTTCATTTTCTCAGGACCATCCTTCGTTAATGCAATCTGTTCATTTCAAAAAACAGGATCGTGGCTTGATTTTTCCTGTAACAATTTCCAGCGCTTTCTAGAGATCGGTAAATCGTCTACTAAGATTGCAATTTTATATTACGTTTCATCATCTAAATAAGTTCTGTCATCACAACTGAAATCCGTAAAATCACGGGACAGTATGTCCGCAACAAATGTATGTTTTCCAGGAGTATGGACAAGTTTCAAACAAAATGGTTGTAAATGCATAAACATTCTTTACAAGTGGTTTGTTCATTAATCCTAACAGTGGTTGATGGTCAGTTTCAACTTTAACCAAATCTCTTCCAAAAATGTATTGTTTGAATTTTTCACAGCCAAAGCATACACTCGACAATTCTTCTTATATCTGTGAATACCTTTACTGTACCTCAGTCAAAGTCTTAGATGCATAAGCTATCGGATGACCATATTGAATTAGAGCTGCTCCAGGGCCCACTGAACTGGCATCTACACTTCGTGTGATATCCTCATTAGGATAAAAAATGCTAGGAATGGTGCTTTAGTCACAGCTTCTTTAAGTAACGGAATGCAATCTGCTGTGAATTCTGCCATCTGAATAAATTTCTATCCTTAAGTAATTCTCTGAGACTCACATTTTTGTCAGAGTAGTTAGGAATGCAACAAGAAACATTATGTAATATTCCTAACGTGCTTTGTGAAGATTTTTGGTCAACCAGAGTTTTAAGTTCAGTAATAGCTTTTATCCTATCTCTAGATACTGACATACCATTTGACGTGAAAATGTGTCCGATAAATTCAACATATATTGAATGAAATATGCACTTATTAGGATTAAATTTAATTCCTTTTTCCATGGCTCTGGTTAAGATTCTCTTTAATATTTTATTTAACTCTTTACGGTTATCAGCCCAAATAATTATATATTCCTTCAGCGTTTCTATGTTTGGAATACCGTCAAATGTAGCATATATCACCTCATGAAATTTCTCTTGGGGCATTTCTCACTCCAAATAGCAGTCTTTGAAATGCATAACGTCCCCATCGAGTCTGAAATGTACTTAATTTCAAATTTCTTTCATTCGAAGGTATTATCCAAAAACCGGACAATGCATCTAGTTTAAAATTTTCTTTTGTCCCAGTTAACTCAGGTGCAATTTCGTCTATTGTGGGGAACAGAAACTGCGCGCGCTGAAGTGCCTTATAAAAGTTACGAGGATCCAAACATAATATAATAGTGGCATTTATTTTTTAAACTACAACCCATTTGATTAACTCACTCTGTAGTATTTTACATTACTCCCAGTTTCTCCAATCTATTTATGTTACCTCTTACTTTAGATATTAAAAAATATGGTATCTGGTGTACTGGAGAAACTACAGTTTTTTTTTGCTTGGATTGGTCTGCAAATCTACTATACAGCTCACTTCACCATTAAAAATATTCCTGAATTTATCAGGAATAATATGTTTCGGTAATTATTTCAAATCATCGACTCAATGTATAAGGCCTAAGATTTCCGAGGTTCTAGTGTCTAAGATGTTAGTGCAATCACCATCCATTATAAAAATCACAATGTTGTTAAAACTGGATCTATACTGACAAGGTAAAACATATTTACCCAAAATTGGATTCTTATTCCTAGTAAATTATGTTATTACAATTTATGTTTTATGAAGTCTTGAGCGATCTCCTCCCAAAAGCAGGAATTGGCAGAATTCCATTACATTACATGAAGCTCCAGTGTCTATCTCTAAGTTCACGAGATGATTGTAGATTAGGATTGTTACAATGTACCAAAAACCAGAATTGATTTCTTCCACTGACACTATCTCTAATTCATTGAAGTGGCCATTCACTTCATATTCCACTGCTGATCTCAATTTATTATGTGTGTCATCATACTCACCGCTGCCTGTCTTTATTTGAACATTATTCACTCCTCTTCTAGCCCTACAAACTCATGCGAAATAATGATTTTTTTTTNGCTGCCTGTCTTTATTTGAACATTATTCACTCCTCTTCTAGCCCTACAAACTCATGCGAAATAATGATTTTTTTTATTACAAACTGCACAATTTTTTTTGTAAGCTGCGCATTGCCTATAGTTATTATGAAATCCACTATATCTGCATTTATTCACTTTCTTATTAGCTTTCTCTATCTTTTAATTTCTTTTTCTTTATGAATTACCGTAATGACTGGTTTTTTTAATAGTTTTCTTCTCGTATATTTGGTACTCTGATATTTATTATTTGCATTGAAGTTTGTGCTCGAGCTTGGCGGGACTCCAATGCAGTGGCTAATGNTTTTTTAATAGTTTTCTTCTCGTATATTTGGTACTCTGATATTTATTATTTGCATTGAAGTTTGTGCTCGAGCTTGGCGGGACTCCAATGCAGTGGCTAATGTCAAATTAGCCTCAGTGAGCAACGTTTCTTGTTTACTTTTTCCATTTTCGCCGAGTACCAAAATATCTCTAATTATTTATTCTTCTAAATTACCAAACTGACAATTTTACTCGTGTTACTCAACACAGCCATAAACTGTTCGTATGATTCATTTTCTTTCTATTTTTTGTGTGAAAAATTAAATCCGTTCATAGATTAGATTTGTTTTTTGATGGAAAAGTTATCAAATTTCTGTAGTACTACAGGTAACTTACTTTTATCTTCTTTGTTAAATTTAAATGAATCAAAAATGTCTTGCAGAAATTAATCCCCAGAGAAAAGTACCATTGCCACTTTTACAGCATCAGTTTTCTTATCATTAAAAGCAGTTACAAAATTCTGAACCTGAAGTTTGTATTTTCGCCAGTTCGTTGATATATTTTCTTCTTTTGATAGTGGTGCAAAATGTAGATCCATTTTACAATGCTTGAAATTTAGCAGAATCCTTTACACAACAAGCTTATTGAGAAATAACACCATGTTGTATTTAAATAAAACATATTATCATGATCATCTCCATAATTTTATGAAATATGATACATCAGAAAATGGCTTTTTTAATTGTCATTTAACTCCAAACAATATCAATATTTCTGTAGATTTAGTACAAACACATGCTCCTTCCAAAGACGTTTTATTTTACAAAATATATTATGAATTGTTATTTGAAAATGATATTTAAGTGAGATACTGGTATTGTTTTTCCATGCTTTCCATTACATGAATAAAAACAAATTTGATTTATTTTAATTTATTTACGTAATTTGAATTTTATTTATCAGATATATTTCCTGCACAATGAATTATAACCCCCTCTGAGTTATTAATATAGTGTGTAATATTAGCTTAAAATAGTATTCATGCTTGAACAGATTCAATATAAATTATTAATTTTTATAACCTTAATTAATTTTCCGCAGTTCGCCATTTTAAAGTTTTTTAATGTCGGGAGCCACTCTTTTGTCAAGAACGATTCTGATTGGCTGATCTCAAACATCTAATAAATTTTAGAACCTATCCAACCAACAAACGGAAACTGGAGCCATCTAACTCTTACAGGCAAATATGGCGGCATTTATGACGTTTGTATGAAACAACAGTCCATCTTTAACCGACCAAACTTATTGGGAGAAATATGAAGGAAACATGTGAAAGTTGACAGGGGTTTATGGCTGCGGAGTTTGACGATGGAAGAATTTTCGCCGTCAAATGCGCTGGTGTTCCAAAATGTCGCTTTTAACCTGACGGTAAATGGAGAAATTATTGTGTATAAAAGATTGTGTTTTGCTATAATTGTGATATGTACATGCCCCAGCAAAAATTGTAATTACTAACTTTATTTCGTAGTTATTGTTCATGCCCTCCAATGATGTTTACAAGAGCATCTAATAAAAATATATAACTTTGTCAGTGAGTGTTTATAAGCATGTTTATTCCACGGGAAAAACTTCAGAAGTGCGAAATAAATACAGCTCTCATTAAAAGTAACTTCGTACTGTCTCCTTCCCCTTGATAAAACTGTGCAGGATAGTCCTGACAACAATATTTTAAAATTTCTTAACTATTTTTTCTACGATTCAGATGTCATATTTAGGTAAATTAATTGTTTTGGCCAACGTTTTGCTAAAAACCAGTTATACGACAGGATATTAGACAACGTGCGCATATTTCGTAAAATTTCCACTCTAGTGTTAATAACAATGTTTATTCCGAAAGTAAGTTCTAACAAAATGTAAATTGGAAGATTTTTCACAATTATATTTACTTTATGTAAATAACAATTATTCTCATTAGTTACATACGAGACGTAAAAAATTAGGTACTAATGCTTGTCCATACTCCTGGAAAACATGTGTTTGTTGCAGACAAACTGTCCCGTGATTTTACGGATTTCAGTTGTGATGACAGAACTGGTTTTGATGATGAAGCAGAATACAAAATTGCAATCTTAGTAGACAGTGTGCCGATTCCTAGAAAGCGCTGGAAATTGTTACAGGGAAAATCAAGCCACGATCCTGTGTTTCGAAAATTAACAAATTACATCATAGAAGGTTAGCCATGAGAATATGAAAAAAATTAAGATGAATGTAAGTCATATTGCGATGTTAGGAATGAATTGTTAGTAACAAATGGTGTATTCTTCCGGGGCGAACGCATACTGGTTCCTCAAGAGTTACAACATATGATGTTAACCTGAGTATAATAAATCCCACCGCTATCTGCATTACCAGGTGTTCGTGAGTTGCTTTGCAAAACTTGGATGGGTTGTAGGGGACGCTAGGGCAAGAGGTTTATGTCAAGGATGTAGTCGGTAACGTCTTCTCCGACGGTACAGGCGCGGAAGGAAGCTCGGCCCCCGTGGCTTGAATGCAAGGTCACTGCAGCCTTAGCACAAGTTAGATAAGGAGGGTTTGGAGGGGATCTAGGAGATGAACATCCAACGGCAGTAATCTACCCATCACTTCCCTATTCACCTCACCACCCTTGTCATCGTTCCAGCGAACAACCCTCCCAGACTATTTATTGTACCGGCCAGCGCCACGTCTTGCCTTAGTGTCCCCTTCAACCAATTCAAGTTTGGCCAAGCAATTCCAGAACACCCTATTTTAACAGATATATTGACTCGTGCATGCCCAGTAAAGTTGGTAACAATGGAGGGAGAGTAGTTCCATGTTAAGGAAACATTTTGTGAATACAGATATTAGTTGTTTTTCTCTCTGTTCTTTTTAATGCTTGTAACACAAATTTCTAAAATATTTACTTGTCTAATGATTTGACAGTTTCACTTGACAGAGGTGTGAATAGCGATCAGACCCATATCAATGTTAGTTTTACATGCGGTGCGCGGAGGAATACACAATGTGCATGCAGGTATATCTTAAGCAGGGCTTTCAAAAGTCTCCAGTTTGCCGTAAAAAGCCTGTAACAATTTGACATTTTGAGTTTGTATTTTCAGGTTAATTTGTGTGTGTATTTCGATAGTTACCAACCATGTCCCATGATATTAAATTTTTAAGGAGGTAGTTTTAATAGAAATAAAAATGGTGTTTAAATGCTAAGTAAAATTCAATAATCATGCATTAGTGTATTAAACTAGTAGAGTAACGACAAGATATGATTTAATTAACATCTGGGCGACTTGCTGTCGTTTTGTACCAATAGATTTATGAGTCGATTCTTATGTAAACATTGAATGTGTGTGTCATTTTCAGAAGTAGGTACAAGCAAGTGTATATAATATGTATATAGTAAATGTAGCTCATATGTATGTGTACATAATGTGTTAGCTGTTCGCAGTTAGCATTCTGTCATAAAAGCAGGGACTGCATACGAGCGACAAGAAAATCTTATTAAAAATAAAATTGTGAATGTGTTAACCTCAGATAAGGTAATTATTAATGTAAGTTTAGCTCAAAATTTTCCCCTTTTTTTCAGAAACCATGCGGAAGTACCCAACACTTCCTGTTTTGGAAAGAGTATGCCTTCAGGATTACAAAGTTCCGGGTACCAACATCACAATAGAGAAAGATACAAGAATTGTGATCCCTGTGAGGTCTATCCATTACGATCCTGATTTCTACCCGGACCCAGAAAAATTTGATCCTGAGAGATTCAGTGCTGAGAACAAGCGAACACGGCCCAACTACGTCCACCTACCGTTCGGCGAAGGACCAAGAATATGCATAGGTAAGTTATTTATTAGGCTATTGGCGTCAGTGGTGGTTACGTAAGTATGTTAAAATTAATACGTCAAAATGTGCTGTGTCTGTAATTCCTATTCTCTTAATGCTTAACACTGCCTTGATAGTATTAGCTTTAGAAATTGACTTTAAAAGAGGAGTTTTATTATTTCTGAAATACGTGGCCATTTTTCCAACACTTATCTGTGATAAAAATATTTCCTACCAAAAATATTAAANCCAACACTTATCTGTGATAAAAATATTTCCTACCAAAAATATTAAATTTCCACGCTCTTAGGTTGCACACAAATGTTCGTAATCCACTTAAGATTTATTATAAAAATATAAAATTAAACAGATGACGTTAAGTCTTGTGGTACGATATAAAAGAATGTGAGAGTTAATTTTCAACCTACAATGTGTTTTTAAAATTCTTTGTGTGCCATAAGGAGTTTACCAGAGGGATCGTGGTGGTACAGTTATTTGCTGAAATGATCAGAATTGTACGCTAGTGTCCAGAAAATGATCTCAGTGTGAAATTCTAATTCCATTAGAGACTGATTGGTTCAGCAAATATTTGTGTATTGCAGGCGCCTTGGAGAACTTTCCTAGTAGCAAAAAGATATTTATCAAACCAACGGCAGTTTATAGCTGCAATTATTTAATGCAGGTGTTGAATAAAACTGCCTAAATGCTGTTCACGGTAAAGTGAGCACATATGATAGACCTGCTTAAGATCTACTTGTATGCGCATTGCGTATTCTTCCGCCATATGTACAATTAACGTTGCCAATGGCCTGGCCGCTTAACTTATGCGTCGGTCAAGTTGAAACTGTGGAAGTATCAGCAAAGTAAATTATTTACAAATGTGCTAATTTTTACATTTATATGCATTAGAAAAACAGAAAGTAAGATAAATAATTTCAATATTGAAAACTGTTTAACTAATACTTTAAATTTAGTGCTACTTCATGGAGCTAGTTTCCCTCAGTCGTTGCCAACTTTACTGTGCGCATCCCAGTCAGTGTTCCCGTTANAGTGCTACTTCATGGAGCTAGTTTCCCTCAGTCGTTGCCAACTTTACTGTGCGCATCCCAGTCAGTGTTCCCGTTAAAATATGTGCAGGTATGGGCAATTACATTTTTCGAAAGTTGATTTCAAAAGTGCTCACTTTACCATGAACAGTCTGTATATTCACGAAATTCGTTCTAAATACATGCATTTGACAATTCTATGCTATAACATCAGTACACATTGATTATCCAACAAATTAACTTTTGGGTAATATCGGCAAAGTTTGCTCTTTCTGCGAGCAGAAATGTCTGCGTAAGCTCAACTTTTCGGCGTGGCTTGTGCGGAAAACGAAAACAGTTTGTGATTGGCTTTTCTAATTTTTACTTTCTCTCTCTCTCTCTCTTGCTTTCTCTCTCTCGCTTTCCCTCTCTCGCTTTCCCTCTCTCTCTCTCCCACGCTCTCTCTCTCGCTTTCCCTCTCTCTCCCACTCTCTCTCTCTCACTTTCCCTCTCTCTCCCACTCTCTCTCTCTCACTTTCCCTCTCTCTCCCACTCTCTCNCCCCCCCCACCAACACTGAAAAGTAAACTGAATTATTTCACAGTAATTTTTCAGTCAATATTTAAAAACCAAACTAGTCGAGGCATAGGGAACATCTCAACAGTTATTTAGAAATCAAACTTATTTTCTTGCATGATTAGTTTCACATCTGTAACCGTTATCAAATATTCCCTAACTATTTAATAATGGGAATCCCACATGGGAAAATAAGAGTATAATTGAATCTGTACAAATTAAAAAAATTCTTTAAGTAGTTTTCTATGTCATGTCTAGCTTTGATTTTAGTGTCTGGTCATTAATTTTCATTCCGAAGATTTGTACGAAAATCAAAAATTGAATGGATACTAACCTCTTAAGAGAACCTCTCACCTTTGTATTGAATAATTGGTTTTTATAGTTTGTTTATATTTAAAAAAAATATAATACTTAAAGTACTCCTACAGCAACCTAACAATTGACCTTACACTGCAGTACAGACATAGCGCTATTGAACTACAAACTCAACTCGTATTTATGTCACAATGTAGT
>NQII01020015.1:0-11926 GCA_002778355.1 Clitarchus hookeri
ATCATGTTTGTATTGAAATAATAAAGTACAACCTTAATGTTAAATAAACCTCTTTTATATAGTGCTAATTACATAACTCTATCAATAACTTGTTACGCCACTATATCCCCGTTAAGGATAATTGTCAACGAAATATCAAAATCATAACAGTACGTTTAGTAACTTGACTATAAAACGTCGTAAAATCGTAGAAAGATGGTACCATTTTCTGTCTGAAAAGTGACAAAGTTATAGGAAGATAATATAGCTGCCTTTGAAATGTTGAAATGTAACAACATTATAAGCATTTCACGCAACTGGGGTGTAATACATGTCACTTACCACAGACGGCATAAGCCTTTGCATATGTATACAATTTGCCTCGTAACGAACCGTTTACACTAGCTGTCAAGATAAGACTTGTCTATTTCATACACGAACAGTGGACGAATGTTTCTAAGTGTGTAACACACTTGTGTGATGTCCGGGAAGGCCGATGTGACAAAAGAATGAATCAAGGGAAGTAGCTCTGCACGGCGACGCCAAGTAGCGGCAATGCAGTGGCAGGCGTCTGAACTCTTGCGCAACAACGGACGGCGTCATTCCACCACTCGCCCTTTAACATACTAGCAGTTTTGTTTCTTCCGAAAAGAACACGCTCGTTTTACAACTCAGGAATATAGCTTTCGTTGCATTCCTCCAGAATAACCAGAAGCGAATTTTCCAAACTAATAGGTATGTATCTGTAAAATATGGAAAGTGAGTGAATACAGTGCACTTTTGCTACTTTAACACCTCAAATGTCTCAGACTACTGCGGTCATCATTCTGCTGGTATGTAAATGTTTCTGTAGAAGTTATTTTGTCGAGTTACTGTGTGTAGGAAGCAGGTTTACAACACACTACCTTGAATTGAAGACAAAAACAAATTGCTCAAATGCTCGAGAACAGTTACAATCCACAGCAAGCAATATTTGTGAATACATATTCAATCGGTTCTAATTACGTCGCCATAAACAAAAGCGAATTAAACCACTTGAAGCACTGGTTGCTGGTGCGCTTGACTGGTACGCCGACCAGGAAGTTCAAAACAAAGGGATTTACACTAACTCTGACATAACAATTTAGAGACCTGGAAATTTCTTGAATTCACCTGAGAATTCTNATCTTTCATTTTTGATTGATTGTATATGGATCGTCACTCTTTTTAACGAACAATTCATTTTAATGTGTGTTGGTTCAAGTGGTATCCAGTGACAAAACCAACACAAACAGTAGCTAGAAGTTTAGTCTGGCACGAAATGGATCCGCGAAATTCTCAGGTCCGTCTATAATCCAACCCCTGATTCCGATAAACAAAATTGAGTCAAAGTTAGACTTTTAGGGTACTTCATCCGGTTATGCACACGAAGGGTTAAAATGACGGCAGCTCTCGAGTACAGTGGACTCGGAACTACAGTTGTTTACCAGCTTGGTGTTCAGACAGTTCGAAGTCACGTCAGGGTTTAATTCCACAGGTTGAACCACCTTGCCTCATGAGTTTGGTGCCTTTGCAATCACGGACACGATTCCGAGTAAGCGTGTGTTAAGTCCTGTATCCTTAAAGTGCACCTGTAGCATTAGATGATTTATCATTTCTTACGATACGTTTAGGAAATCTTTCTTAACCCGTACTAGGGTCTAAAGTGAAAACTCAGGTCTCAACCAAAGGCACTTTTTTTTTTGCGAAACAAAGTGAAATATAAAATGCTGCCGCAAGCATAACCTGCCCCGCCGTTCTCCTGAAGAAGTAGAGTACACTCGAAATAAGGCGACTGGATAATTTCTGATAATTATAGCTACATTTCACCTCCCCGTGCACAACAAAACATTTCGCTAAACGACGGCAGTGCTGGATTGTGAGTGGGGGAGGGGTGTGGGAAGGGGTGAAGTTACGAAGTGGTGGGGACATTCCGCAGCACATTGTGCACACACAAGCGGCATTGTAACGAAATTATATTAGTTGCCTTTTGCGTTGAGGGGTGCAGGGCTACCGGCGTTCTGCTAGCTGGAGAAAATTGGAAGTGGGAGGAGGAGAAGGTAAGAGGGGTGGAAATGTTGTGTAGTGTGCGGCACTCTCCCAAATTTTAATGTATTGATCCGAAGCTGGTGAAAAAAAAAACATCAAGTACAGTGAAAGCAAACACAGAAAAGAGCGTCCGTAATTATTTGTTTTTTACCCTTTCGCGTAATTTTCCCCCCTCTCTTGATTAGAACCTGTATGGGCCGTAGGCAAATTGACCATTCGGAGAACGCGCACAAAAAAAAAAACATTCGCCCCGGCCACGAGTCGAAATTAAGCGGAAAAATTCTTTTCAAAAACGTAAGCGGGCATGGTTTCAAGTGGTTGGAAACGCGAGAAACATTCTTTGTCAATATCAAAAATACACACGAATGGTAAAAGCGGCGGTGATGATGTTCACGTTATAATTTTTTTTTTTTTTAAGCCAATATCAGAATATTTGGAATTCTACAGACTCACAAAAGATATCGTGCTCCCCGCGTATTTCTAACAGTTCAGTACATCAGTTGAACAAATATCTTTCATACGAGAAAAATGCGCATTTCAGTTTAAACATTGGTTATAACAGAAGGTGTACGAATGCGGTAAAAGTGCAACCACATTTTGTGTGAAATCTGCATAAGATATGACTATGTTCAAGATTTATTTTACAAGGGCAACTGAAATTATTATCAAAATTTCTAAAAACTGTGTAACTGTTTTAATATGCTCTCTACAACAAAAACTAACTTCCGGTGGATAGGTATTGATGTATAAACTGTAAAAATTGCTATTCTATGGGTACTGTTACGAGTAATGGTCAGGCCTTTAGCTGAGCGGTCTGCCTGATCACACCTTCACTTATTTATCCAGGACACGACCGGTGATCACTGAAATTAGTTATGAAATCGCAAACCACAGAAATCCCCTCCACCGGCCAGTAAACAGGGACAACGCAGCCGATATAGGATAGTGTAGTCCGGGGACGGTGTCTTTTGTCGTCGGGCCATTGGAACGAGAAGACCACTGAAGATGGGTGTGTCCGGCCGTCGACTTGCACCATCTTAATCAGACTCCGGAATTATGAACAAGGTGGGAACTCTCCAATTAGTCTTTACTCAGAACGTGGCTGGTTAAATCTTTATAAAATAATATAATGTAATATTTCAGTATATTAGTATAGCTCATATTCAATCATGTTTGTATTGAAATAATAAAGTACAACCTTAATGTTAAATAAACCTCTTTTATATAGTGCTAATTACATAGCTCTATCAATAACTTGTTACGCCACTATATCCCCGTTAAGGATAATTGTCAACGAAATATCAAAATCATAACAGTACGTTTAGTAACTTGACTATAAAACGTCGTAAAATCGTAGAAAGATGGTACCATTTTCTCTCTGAAAAGTGACAAAGTTATAGGAAGATAATATAGCTGCCTTTGAAATGTTGAAATGTAACCACATTATAAGCATTTCACGCAACTGGGGTGTAATACATGTCACTTACCACAGACGGCATAAGCCTTTGCATATGTCGCATAAGTCTTTGGGGTGGAGCTAAAACACTGGGTTCCAAACCTGATTAATTACATTCATTTCGCGACGCGAAATAGTTTGTTTTCCTATGACGGCTTTACATTGATCTGCGTTATGAACTGAATGGAGATTGTCGCTTTGTTTAGTAACGCAAAAATCTACCGCTACGGGATGAACATGCAAGATTTTAAAACTATTTAGTCTTCTCTTCAAAACCTGGCAGATGGGATAAGAGCATAGCACTCAACATAAAACGGGTGTCGCACTGAAGAGGTACTGATTGGACGAACAAAGAGACCTACCCCCATATTTACTTAATGGTTGGTACCGAAACGTGACATTCACGTATAATAAAAATGGTCCGTTTCAAGATGAGGGGAAGAGTAATATATATGAATTTCCCCAGAGATAGGAAAATGAAATGTCAAGGTCACGGTCAAGGTAACATGGGTTGAATGATGTGGACAAGATGACCGCCGTGTGACCGGAATGACACAGAATGAACTGGTCCGACGCTACTAGCCACCAGCTCCTGGCGCCAAAGTCGCCATTTCTCCTCTACTAACATAAAGTAAGATAAGTCCCTCACGTGGTAGGAGCTATCATTCCTTGTCGAGACTATAGTCTATTCACGGTTTCTTCACACATTTTCAATCAAACCTTTGAAAAATCACCCCATGCATGTCGTGTTTGGTTCTTTCCTAAATATACCATGTATTACAAACGTTTTATACTTATATTAACGTAAAACTAATTTTTTTATTGAATTTTTAATTACATGTTATTTATAAATTATAATATTTCATTTTTAATTAATATGAATAAAAACAGGGAGAAAATACGTGTGTTGGTAATGCCTAGTAAAAAATGGTTATTATGCAATAATGTGCACGAATGCGGTGCGTTGTCCCTTTGATGTAATTTTCTAGACTCGGTTAAGCTTTGTTTGCGTGAGGCGGAGGAATATACTGGAAGTAGATCTTTAGCAGGACTTCAGAAAAGTTTGAAGTAACCGAGAATGAACTATATATTTCAAAGGTCAAAAACGTATGTTGACAGTGACATCAAAAACATCAAACACTTCTCTATTGGCCCCAATGCATGACAAAGCGTTATGCGGAGACTTGTCTAATTTCGAACAAAAATTATTCGTCCGTTGTAACGATTAAAATAACATGTTTATCTGTGCCTGAAATAGTTGAGCGTAAATATAAATCACAAGTCTATGGCTGTTGGCAGGTAACCTCTTCAAAGCGTGCAAATGGTAGTTGGCAGAGGCTGCTTTCCGCAGCAAACATTATACATTTCTTGAAAATAACAGGTCTTGGTGGTTATGACCACTAGGGAAACACACTTACATGGCGAGGACTATGCAGGTGATGGTTCCGCACCTTTCACAAGGAATTAAGCCCCAAATCAGTACAATGTAAAAGTAGCGTGTAGTGAAGTGTTTCAGGATAAACTGATGCTTGCTCAGTGCTGTACACACTCGGCGCACGCAGCAGGAACCAGTAGCCAAGGCGTCGCCGGTAGAAACTGAATGCATTGCAGCCACTCACGAGAGTGCGGCGAGGCATTCATGTACTGTGACGTCAACTCTACTACTACGTTTAAATGGCCGATGTGTAAACTAGCAAACGATTAGGTATAGCACAGAGCAAAACACAGCTTACCTTGCAACAGTTCACCACACGCCGCTGCAATGTAACTTTAAGTTACCATAGTGNGAGAGTGCGGCGAGGCATTCATGTACTGTGACGTCAACTCTACTACTACGTTTAAATGGCCGATGTGTAAACTAGCAAACGATTAGGTATAGCNTTCATGTACTGTGACGTCAACTCTACTACTACGTTTAAATGGCCGATGTGTAAACTAGCAAACGATTAGGTATAGTACAGAGCAAAACACAGCTTACCTTGCAACAGTTCACCACACGCCGCTGCAATGTAACTTTAAGTTACCATAGTGTANACAGAGCAAAACACAGCTTACCTTGCAACAGTTCACCACACGCCGCTGCAATGTAACTTTAAGTTACCATAGTGTATATTGAAGTCATGAATATCGTACTATACATGGACGTTTGTTTGGTCTGTAACTATTACTTTACCGCATTAACTTTTATGGTAGTTGTAAGTAATGCGATTGGCATGTGATTTTAAATGAGTAAGCCCTATGTTGTTGNACCGCATTAACTTTTATGGTAGTTGTAAGTAATGCGATTGGCATGTGATTTTAAATGAGTAAGCCCTATGTTGTTCCCACCAAATGAATACTTTCTCAGTTCTAAGTTAACAATAAGTAGATGTTAAAAACAGCGTTTAAAATATCAGTGGGTAATTATTTCTCAAAGTCTATGCCCGGATTTAGTTACATTTCACTAATTCGCAAGTTAAAACGAATAACTTAGTCACTCATACGTTTTAGCTGAATTTATACGAATTTTGACACGATCGGTAGCCTACTAACAGTCACTTTAATATATTTTATACTTTAAATCGGAAAACACGTTTTTCTGAGAAAAATAAATAAATAGGAAAAGTGATCACGACATATTTTGGTGAATAGAAAACGTTTGTGTGGCTATAGGGCATGAATATCTCTCTAAGAACTTCCATTATGGGGATAGGTCAATGACAGCATTTCAGTCGCCAGACATTTAATTAGGAACACACCCGACGTGTAGCACGATAAATTACAAAAAGTTCCAAAACAAAAATTAGCCACGTTATTATTTTAATGTCACTTAATGGCTCGATTATCCTCCCGTATTTACATAATCTTCCGTTTTATTGCTACCTTCTCACACGGAGCGCATTAGCAGGTCAGTTCGTATCTCATCCCAGACGCCCATTACCCGTAATTGTACATGTAGGCTGCTTCATCGAACACATGGCCTTAGGGCATCCTCTTAGTGTTCATCTGATTGGCTTAAGGGGGTTTGACACACCAAACTCTTCTTTAAAATATTTGCCGGGCATTTTTCCTCATTTTGGAGACATTAGCAAAAACACTATTTTCACTTAACGGAATTTATCCTCGTTTGCATTATCTTGCGTAATCAGCTGTGGTGGGTGCTCGATGGCCGTGCCTCTCCCTACGGCTAACGTAGTTCGATCCCCTGCCTGGAATTTCACTTGTAGGAAACGTGGCGGACATTGAGTGAGTGCGTTAAGAGATTTGGACGGCTCTTAACAGCGAGGTCTTGAGAGCCGATGAGGGTGATTGAGGTGAGTATGGAGCGGCGCCGGAATGAAGGGACGGTTAAACGGGAGATCCCCGAGAAAGCCCGCCAATCAGCATCGTCCGGCACGATTCCCACATGTAAAAATCCAGGAGCGACCCGCCGGGGATTGGTGGGAGGCGATCAGGCTAACCGCTCAGCCACCGCGGCCCCGGGCGGACGTTGAGGATTGGCTGGCAGGTTTCTCAGGAGATGTTCTGTTTTCACGTTTTCAGTATACTTGGTCGCTGCTACAACCTAGGATCTTATTCACTGTCACTTTTATACAGGAATAATGACAACCTACGGCACGGGTACCGCCTCAAAAGTCTCTAGTAATATTATTATATTTTTATTACACCAAAATAATACTTTTAATAAAGTATTCCATTATTTCCTTCTAACATTCGTGACTAATATTAAGATTGACCAAAGCAGATTTTAGAATAATGAATTTAATCCAAAGTTTGTCAAATTTGAAATATGCCTTTTTACCCGCTGTGCACGTTATTCCAACTTTCATAACTGTGTATGATATCCACAAATTAAAGCATGAAGCAAGGAGGCAGGGGTGATAAAATTCTTATAAATTTACAGGAACTATAATATATTTTATTACTTTTTAAAGTTTAAATTTGTTTCCATTGGGTTTAAATGTAAAACACGCGACAGTTAATGTAACATCTCCTTTCACTCTGGCAATGGATTACCCAATGAGTAGAAAACGGCAATTGAGCCCTTTTCGCGTTGACGCGTAAATGCACCTGTTGTGTCGTCGGAAGGCGAACGAACTCATCACGCAAAGACAGTCATGTTTATTAACGTATTTGTAGGGGGGAACTTAACTCCAAGACTCCCCCACCTCCTATCTGATGTGTCTGCCCACTTGCTTGTTATATCTGCGCAGTTCTTCAGCTGCCTAATTATACAGATTTCCACTACCATCAATTTTTCACCCAATGTTCCACTGATGTGGTAGACGGTTAAAACCCAAGGACGTTATGATAAGTAAAACTATATGTAATTTCCGTGGCATGTGGTATCAGTTTAACACAAAACTTCAGAAATCAACCTTTGAAGAACATTTTTTGCTGCTAATCCATATATTTTAACGAACGTACCAACTGACAAGCTCCGAGTTAAGTTGCTAGCGATATAAGAAAACCAATTCTATGACTCATAGTGCGAAGTTTAAATTTGTGGACAGTGAATTAAAACAGTGGTCTGGTTTAGGCACGTAAGAATAGGAGCTAGTATATTACTAAAATATTGTTACATGGGACGCCTGAGGGGCGTATCTGAGTTCGTGAGGGATGGAGGTCTTAATACAAATAAAAGAACTAAATGTGATTTCTATTCACATAGCCTGTCTCCACTATTACTCTTTTTATTTAACAGTGAGCGCAATCTGTAATGTATATTACTACTCTAACTAACGTCCTTCTTAATTGTCGTTGTTTGGTTACAGTGAATTAACTCATACGCATTATTAACACGTGTTCAGTCTATCGGTTGCCACAATTTTTAATGTCTTTCACTCACGCATCTAGTCCAATAGTCCAGCCTGCCAGCTGCAATCTTCACTGCTTGAGACTCGCAGTCACAGATTTACCTTCCGCTGGTCTCTCGCTGTTCGTCTTCTATCGCTCGGAACTCAGCCAGTCATTCTCCCAACTTGACTCGAGGCCCGGAGGTCTGTCACAATATTTATACCGTTCGCCCTGACCATCTGGAAGGTTCAACGCACCTCGAGTCGCGCTGAGAGAACGAAGTCAGTAATCCAGAGCATTCTTCAGATAAACGCAGAAATCAATACAACCAGGGAGAGCAGCATGCGCCGAAAAAGGGATTATCGTGTAGGCTCGATATTGTAACAGATACGCGGCCCCCGGCCTATCGCTCGCCTGTCCCTTCGAAACCATTATTTGCCTCGCTGCCGCCGCTATCATATAACGACTCTCTGCCCTGTCCTCTTCGCTTTCTTGCGCGGGGTGGGAAAACGTCAGCAGCACGGACCAGCGACACTAACAATATTCACGTTGCCAAAAGTTGTACTATTACTTGGCGGATGAACACGGTGAATGGGTTCACAGCAATTATAACATAGACATATTTTCGTCTGTACAAATGTCTCAAAGAACGTACATAAACAGTGTTCTAACCTCAATTTATAAGTGTTTTTGATAGTACTATTGGCAGTGTAAGAAATTTTCGAATGCCAGGTGTGCATAAGTAACCACTTTTTGTGTTCTAACATTGGACTATACGTGTATGTAGACTGACGGAACGAGAGTTTGATTCTCGATACTAGATTTTTTATAAATTCTAGGCTTGACTTGAGGTATTAATACAGCACAAGGCAAAAAGTTGTCGAGATGTCTGCACCAGTAACCATCAAATGTTTTTATTCCAGTCCTGACGGGCACCAATTGTGGATGACATGTGCTCTTCGCATAATCTACCAGGGCATTCGACGTCAACCTCCAGTAAACAGGGTCACCACATCCAAATTAATATAACCTGAATCGAACAGGGCAAACAATGACGAGCTGAAGAAGCTACATGCTTAAACAACATGATGACGGTTACGACCTGCAGAATAAACTTCAGCAGAGTCATCTTCACTTGATGTTTTTTATACAGCGTCTTACTATTAGATTGCAGTGTGCGGTGTAGAGGACATCCACTCTCTCTTTCCAATAAATGATTTCTGTCGTCAACGCTGTCCTTGTTACTGCGTGCACTGTTATCTGATAAGTTATCTTTTCGCATCCTAAAAAAATGCCATTTTCGTTGCGTGCATGTTATGCGATCACAATGATAGGGTTTCTCACAGGTTTCGTTTTCAAAGGAGTCGCTTAGCTTTGTGTCGCAGGATTGGATTCTCTTAAGAGTTGTCAGGGAGGTAACTAGATAAAATTATCTTAATCAGGCCATTTCCTTCGCCACCCATTTGTTACTCAGCCTGCCAGTTATGTCGCAAAGGAGTAATCTGGCAACAATGCGCGATATTCTAACTATACTGCAATCTAAGAGTGAGACGCTATATAGAAACCACCACTCGCAACAGGTTAGCATGGACCTCTATACTTCATTCCTCGCGGGTTGGTTACCACCTCGGAGTCCACCATAGTATACCATGAGGCTACCTACCTTATTACGGAAGAAGTACAAACTTGCTAGAAAAAAATTTTAACTGCAACATGTCACCAAATCATTCCGATAATTTTTCTGGTGCCTAGTTATTAATCGTCATGGGGCAGCGGTGGCGTAGTGGCCAGGGCGCTTGCCTCCCACCACGGCGATCCGGGCTCGATCCCCGGCGGGTTCACTCTCGGGCTTTCGCATGTGGGAATCGTGCTGGACGATGCCGCTTGCCAGCGTGTTTTCTCGACGTGCTCCCGTTTCCCCCGCCCTTGCATTCTAGCACCGTTCCATCCTAGGGTCTCATTTCATGTCATGTCCGGGGATGACGGGCACCTACGGGTCCCAGCTTGAAAACCCGTCATTGGGAGTGTGTCGCCTCGCCCTGGGTGCACTAACCACACAAAATGTAAGCTCGATATAAGTCTTAGGGTTAATATATTATATTTTTTGCGCAGTTCCATTAGGGTTTGACTGTATCTGAGAAAGATAACTGTATCTTGATTACATGTTTATGAATGGTTGACGTTTTCGCGACACGCCTGAGATCTGAGATGTTTGTATACGAATCACGGACATTAATTATTGGAATAAGATTATTCTTGATGGCTTCGTCAAACAGGGTAACTGCTTCTCATTAAGGCCATATTCAAAGCTCATTTATTATTGGTTTAACTCGATCCAAGTAGAATGAGAAAGATTGTAATCCGTCTAATCACAGTAGCAGATAATGCGTACAAAAGAAAACGATAAGTTTATTCTTGTTTTCTATACTACAAAGCAGATTGACAAGAAAATTAGGAAAATTTGAATATATTATCAAAATGGTGTATTCTCATGGAAGAGAGTAACAACGACACTTCTTCACTTGCTGTTCGACTTCTCCCGTTACTCTTAAAACGTTTCGCTACAACCATAGTCACATGCCTAAACGTTAGAATGTACTATAATGCAAGGTGAGAACTATCTTCAGAATCATATAATGTCAATTTTATGTGCATAGATGAAATGACGGATGGTGCAATGGATACCACAGGTAACATGTTGGTTCCTGGACTCGCGAATAGCTGGTAGAAGCAATCTAGATTGTTCTGGGTCACATACATGGCTTGTTGAGGTACTAAGCGATCTTCTGACAACGATCAAAATTACTTGATCTGCTAATATAACATTCTGTCCACGTACTCACGTCGGTAAGTAGTTCTACGCCATTTTCTTAGATTCTGTGAAATCTATTTTATCACCACTTCTGAAAATCGGGCGTTTATACGGAAAATTTTCAGGATATGTATCAGCTACGCCATTTCACTAGTGTTAAAAAGCATTTTATACTGTCAGTAAACAATATATATATATATATATATATTTTTTTTTTCGACATCATAATTCTGAAATACCTAAACGAATCTGCCGCTTAACAGCTTTAGTAAACGCAGGTTATCTTCAAACCAAGTTCAGAAACAATCTAAATATTCGGATTCTACACTGCTTACACACATACAGAACTGGGTGAACCAGATTCTAGTATCATGATAATAGTGCGTTACAACCGCTTATTTTGCGAAGAAAAATTTCGTTACAGGCGCTTCAAAAATAAAAGGTTGATTACTTAATTTAAGTCTTCAGCAGTCAGGTTCAACCAAGATGACACGACAACAATTACAGTTGTTCAATAAGGACAGCAATAAATAACTGGGAATGTCGTTAAGGAAGGAAATTAGCAGTAGTGAAACTAGGCCCGTGCACAAAGTGGTCTAACTTGAAGTAAATGAACTTAGCCTTTAGTTATTTGCCCTTGAGGTGAAGGGATGTGATGTCTGATGTGGATAAGGCAGGGTGTTGTTATCTTGGTGGGTACAGTCCGGACTACGCATTTTAAACTCCTGCACGATGCCTAGCGGAAACGCATATACTTGTGGGGTCGGTGGTAGGCTGAAGGGGGCTGAACATACAAAGACCGTGCATAGCACGTGTATAATTGCGATGGAGGGGGC
>NQII01020017.1:0-18368 GCA_002778355.1 Clitarchus hookeri
ACTCTTGGTTATCCGACATTTTAGTAAACAAACATTACAGTAATTTCCTTTAAGCCAAAAAGAACTTAAAAAAAACTACAAAATCGCTAAATAAATGTGTACTGAGCTTTCATTTTCCTGAAAGTTTGATTACAGCTTTCACTGTGGAAATGAGATTCTATAGAATCGAAGGAGACAGTGTTGCTGGTTTATCATTTTTTAAGGACATCTGACTTACAGGTTGTCCACCGTCTGTTTCAAGTGTAATGTGGGTTTTCATATAGTTTCATGGCTATGTTGTTTTGCGTTCATTCCAATTGTAATTTGGTATCGAGAAAAGTATCAGTACTAAGTGTGAGAATGTTTTGGTATTGATACTGTGTAATGACGCTATATTCTTAATTTTTCGGTGCACGGGTGTAAAATTTCTTCGTGTGTATGAAGCTTTGGAAAGCTTCTTAATATTTTTATCGGGTTTGAAGTTTAAAGCCGTGGTGGCTAGTTTCCCGTGATAGGTTATCCGGTAGACGTGTGCTTTTGTAGGTTATCGGGCGGACGTCTGCTGTTTACGTTTTATCTGGAGTCTGGTTACAGTTTTCGTTTCAAACTTTGGAGTTTTGGTGAAGCGTCAGCATTATTTAGCTTTTTCAGGCGACGTCGACAAGTTATAGTTCCTCGGCACAGTTTTGTTGTACGAGAGGTTAGTTTATCTGGATGTTGACGGTGTCAACAGTTTTAGTTCATACAACGCAGTTTTCTGCGGCATAGTTACGATAACGTTGTGGAGAGCGTGCGTGGCCAGGCCCTTATCTCAGGAGAGGGGGGCGAGAGGCAGAACAAAAGACACGTCTGTCTGTCGCCCTTCAGCAGTTGGAGCAGTGCTTCAGAGTCAGTCGGTGGCGAGGACCATTAGAGGCGTCACTTCGGGGCAGTCGCCCTTCGAGCAGTTTCGTCAGTCGTCAGAAGCATCATACAATGTTAGTCTAGGGCGCGTCGTGTGTGAGAATAACCCCCACATCGGCCACTAGACTTTATTTTTTTATTTCTCTGCCGGTGTGGGAGGTAGCAGCAATATATTTAATTTGATGCAAGTTTTGAGACATTAATAAGCTGTAAACGACTGTGGCGCTGTTGCTTTACTTTTATTTTAATCTGTGAGAGGTTCGTACTCTGCATACTGGAACTTTGTTTGTGAACTGTGTTGCTAAATGTTAAATAAAGTATAGAACAAACTAACTTGGAACTTGAACTTATTTCATAATTACACTGCGTCCATTCACTGAGTCTCGTGTTTCTACCTCTGAGCAAGCCGTGGCAACGTAAACATCGGCCAGGTAACAAGTGCCGAACGTTACAACTGGTATAGAGTATAGAGAGAATGTGGTGTTGACCCATCTCTACTTAAATACACACATGCATCTATAAGGAAAACTTTCACGTCAATAAAGCATGGACATTCAGAAATGCAAATATTTCTGTTAAATACATAATTTGTATTCTAAACCAAATTCAATATGTATTCAAGATTTCCTAAATGTTTTAAGTTTGGCAAAATATTACCAGACAAGAAGAGGGCAACCCCTTTTGTATCAATTTATGAACAAAATGTTGGAACTAGCCCTGCCACCTGAAGACACGATGCTAGCAGATGACTTTTGTATCAATTCATGAATTCCATATCAGTAGACACACATGTTTATCGCAAGGTGCGAATTCGCAAAATGTTTGCAAAATTAATATATATACACTTAAAATTGAAAAATAATTAATTGCTTAGTTAAACTATGAAATAAAAATTGTAAAAATAAATAAAAAATATCAAAATTTCCTTATTTCAATGAATTGATAGTTGTAAATTAACAATCAATTGTTAGCATCTTTAAATTATTAATTCCCGCAGCTGAAAGGCGAGAGAGCATGGGCTACATGCACATTTTTTGCTGGCACTTGGTTTTCATTCATTTATGTATTAGAAATAGATTTAGAAAATATCACAATTTAAAAATTAGTTTTGAAAAATTTATGATTGAATGAAAGTTTTACGTTTGAAAAGCCCACTAAAACGCGTCAGTCGCGCCTGCTCACTTCGTGACGTCACAAGTCAGATACAACCTCAGCCGCCGCGTCTGTTTTCTTCAGCGATGATGCGTATTCGGTTAAATAGAAATTGTTTGAAGTAATGAAAAGAGAAAATAAACAGTCAAGTATACCAAACTCATCTAAATTGTTTTTTGTACTGCAGTGTACTAGTACATCTCGCAAACATCTGATAAAATATTTGTTGGTTACAAAAAACGAAACAAACAGGAAGACGTGGTTTAACGGAATTAGGCGAGACATTGAAGATGTTTTGCCAAAATCAGTTCTTTCTGTTTGCAAAGACCATTTTGACGTAGGTAATTATATTTAAGGTGTTTATGTTTCCCCTATGTAGGCAGATCTAACACTGAACTTCTTAATATCTACTATTTAAGGTGCATCTGACCTATCCTTCATTACGGTACTATAGTATTGTAATACGCACCACAATGCGTTTAACAATTCATATGTGATGTAGACGTGAGCATAAAACAATATGTTAACGTATTCCATAATAATAGTAAAGGCATAATAAATTAGCCTACGCATTTTACGCATGTAAGCCTGCTCCAGCTGAGTACCAGCAGCCCCCAGACGGGATCCGGAGCGTCACCTACAGCAGCCAGCCAGCTGACAGCCCCAGCGCCGGCCTGCTTGTGGTAAGTCAGCATCAACAGTAGTACTAACCGCCTACAACGCTTTCATAGCTTGCAGCCACCCGACCAGGATGATACTGTATACCGGCACCTTAAAGGCAGGGGCGAACCCGCAAAAAACGAGCCAGTAAGACCTACCGGGGTTCTCTGCCCGAATCCATTTAAAAGCCCCCATAGACTAGGTGACATGCCTGGCACCCCGGCCTTAGCGAGTCAAAACCATATTTGAAAATGAATTTACAGTAAAGCAATAAACACAAACACACAAACATTTCAATATCATAGGAAAATAATAAACAATATAATTATTATTTATCTTAAAAAAGACATTCATTTCAAGTCTTTTGTAAAAGAAACTGACGTGTGATGGTTGGGGTGCTTGACATATCACCTGATCTTAGGGGTTCTGTTGTGTTTGGTCAGAAAACAATTGACCTTGGCCTTACTGACGAGGTGTCTAGGCTCGCTCACCTTTGCTTTTAAGTAGCCCGATATACAAAGTCAGCCAGGTATGTCGTCGGCATGCTAGCCAACTCTCTACATTGGCTAGAGCCTTCTGTGGAACCAGGACATGGGCTGGCGGTAGCTTACCTGCTGCAGCAGGTAAGCTACAGGTAAGTATCAGGGTTGGCTGATGACGGGTAGCTGCTGGTGGCATTCCGGGCCCCGTTCAGGGGCGGCTGGCGTTCAGGTGGTGGTCGAGCTGGATCTGGCTGGTCCCGGAGCTACCGTTGCTCCAAGTGGTAACAGCGGGCGTCGACGGTCAGCGGACGGCGTCTGCGATGCCCAAGTCTACTGGCAGTCCAATTCATAGGTGGTCTACGATGGGGTGCAGTGTCCCGCTGGTCTTCTCGGGTGGCTCGAATAGATGTTTGGGAGTGACCATCAGGTGAGGCCCCTGTGGTCAGCAGGCAGCTTATGCCTGATCTCGGGGGGGAGGAGTAGCTGAAGGTTGAATGGGATGGGTTAATTGACAAATGATTGGCTGTGGAAGCCATAGCTGCCTCCTTGTCTGCCCACTTTGTGACATCGCATTAAAACCCAACGCATCAAGATAGGGGCAGGTAACAAAATTCCCTAGCTAGAAAGAGACAATGGTGTAACGCCGTATCAGTGCTGTCACTCCAACCGACAAATCTCATGTGGTGGATGAAGTGGATTAGCAGATACAGGTGGTCCAATTGCTTCCTTGCAAAGTGTACTACCGTATGTGTGCGCCAAGTGCCTTTTCGCACTTTGCCCACAGTATGGGTGGCCAGCGAGGTTGTGGTGTTTTGGTTACGTACATGCTGCCTGGTCAAGAACCACCACCCTACGCTAAGGTCGGAAAACAGGTTGTCACTACACTGTCACTTGCCTCTCCCTTGAGGGATGGTGTTTACCAGGTAGCAGAGAGGTAACAATACACCCTTGGAATTAGAATACAGCAGACAGACTCAAACTTATTTATTCTGAAGAGAATAAACACAGTGACCCATACTAACTCCTAGGCTCTTTTAGATCTCGACCAACAGAAGGAAGTTACGTTAAGAACAGGTGAAGGGGAACTGTTTGCAAGATAAAAGCTAGTTGGAAAAACGAAATAAGGAAGCCATGAGAACAGCTCTAACCCTACTGACCACTAGTGTTGTCCTGAAGGGACAGGGGTAGGGGTAACCCTCTAAAGTGGAGTGTGTGTGTAAGCATGCGTTAAAGCTGGCTTCAGAGGCAGCAGGTTCTTGTAGAGATGAAGGGAGCATAGAGCCCTAGCATGACTACGTGATCAAGGCAGAGCAATGACAACCAGCGTTCTGGGGGCTTGTCCGGCCTTATGTACGGTCGACTGTGTCCTCCTCTGGCTTCCTTCGGTTCAGTCATCTTCGGTGGGGTGGCTCCTTCCTTCGTGGGTGGTACAGGCCTTGCTGCGCTCTCTTGGCGAAGGAATGAAAGAGAGTAGTTTCCCTGTGTGCGGGTGGTATCCAGCGCTCGCTTAGGGGCATGCTGACTTCGTTCGGCTGGCTACGCAGGGGCAATTGACTGGCAATGTAGGTTTGTCTGCCGTTCTCTTAGGCTGTCCCAGGTAGTTGGGAGTATGCCTGTTGATTCTGGAGGTAAGCTGGGGTTCGATTTTCCATTGGGCTACCATGACGTCGCACAGGCTGAGTTGAAGTCGAAATAATAAGATGGCCAGTTACGCATCATGCGTAACTTTCTTTGATGCCACAATCTGGGGGATTCAGAGAATGGCAGAAAACATCAGAGAAAAGAATGGCTCAGCTGCCCCTATTTACGGGTAATGTGTGGCTACTTCTTGTACCAAGCATGGGTAACCATCATACATTAAGGGTCGTGATTTTTATCAGAGCCAGGGTTGGGGAAGGCTAGCTGGATGGCTAAGTAAAACGACTACATAAAAAAAACAATGTGGACACTTTTAACTCTGTTCTAAAGCAAAGTTTTTCCAAGACTATGGATAATGTAAAATAAATTAAACTGTAATAGAAAAGTGAGTTTTCCACCAAGAATCTACTGTATCTGCTTCAAGATAAAACTATAGAGAAATCTGAAAGAAATGTTTGACTGCATAGCATACATGCATACATGTATTTATGTCATAGAATAATAGTTTAAATGCTTTACATACCATGTTTGCAAGCTGTATGGCTGCAAGACCACACACAAGTTCAGCACCTTGCACAGGTGATCAAATTTGTGATATGAATACAAGGGTAATATTTAGATCCTACTTCAGTGCCTTCAATGAACAAAACACCCATGCAGGTGAAGACCAACAGGATTTCTTAAACTTTTTGATCCCCAAACTTTCTTTTTATTAAGATTATCCAAATGCCTGCTGCAGTTAGTACTAAGATTAATAAATAACTTGTCTGCATCATTTTCGAAACAAGCTGCACCACAGCAGAATTTATTTCCCCCAACTTAATATCTCACCTGTGATTGGTCAGCTTATGCAGGGCTTCCAGCACGATCATCTGGTCAGCGATGCTGTCGGTGCGGCGTGACAACAAGAAGAGAATTGTGCGGTTCAGGCAGTGAAAGAGGCCCTCCGCAGACGATGATGCTGGCCGCCGCTTGGCCTGCGAGATCAGCTTCACCAAGAAGTCAAAAACCTCATGTGGGTCCTTTGCAAATGTACCTGCCAAGCCAACCACAACTATTCAACAATGCCAAAAGGCAAAAATTTAATTCTTTGTCCTTGTATCAGCAGTAAACAATGAAAACATCTAGTATTTTCTCTCTTGAAGTACCGGGTGTATCAACTGGAGCCTGCTGTCCTATGCAAGGCACAGATATGATATTTTTTCATAGCCTAAAGAATGTGTTAAGAGATAAATGAGTTCAGGAGCAGACATGTGGTTTTATCAAGAAAAGAGACGACATTGCAGCATTCTCAGTAAACTCCCATTGTTACCAACATGGTAATACCCTCTCAAAAATTTCCCAATGTGTAGTGCCCAGGGAGAGCAATAAAACCATCACAAGTAATAGCAAACACTAACACAACAGCAAGTCAGCTTTACAAACACACTTTGACTAATTTCACTGTCTGGTAAAAACAGTTTCTAAGACAGTGTTGGATTTACTTAAAAGTGGAAACATGGTAGACAGCTTACCTTGCCACAACTTGTCGACCAGCCGAGCAGCCAGGTAGCAGACATTGGGAGCGATGTATTGCAGGCCACCACCCGGCACCACTGGAAGGGCTGCCTGTTCCCCAATCAACACGTCGGCCGCTAGGAGATGCTCCATGAGCGTGCCCAGAACTTCTGTCTGGTAGCGCGTCTGCTGGGCTGCCGTCGCATGCTCCGGGGAGGCCTGCCACAAACACACCCCCGTGCAGCACCTGCAGAAAACCCACCCTTCCTCCCAGCACTCACATACCTGCAATAAGGCATTTTAAAATACTTGGAGCATATGTTTAGCAAATCAAGAGATGTGTTAACAATTATTTTACATGACTGACAGTACAGGTAATATGCAGAGTCCCAATTTTAAAAATTCTTCAATGGGTTTAAGAACATGCCAGTGTTGTTCAAGATACACCCTGAATTAATCAACTACATGTATTGAATTTTTCCATTAAACTAGATTTCTTTGCAAGTATTCTTGGTCCTTCAGAATGAATAGTATCACAAACACAAATCTTGAACTATAAAACTGCTACTGCCTTTGTTGGAAAGGTTGGAATACAAGTAAGAACTGTGATAGAAAATAAATTATATGCTGTGGGGTATCTTAATATCTACAACTGGCAGATTAAAAGTGAGAATGTGACAATTCTGCATCACCCCAGGAATACCTTCCCCACAATGATGCATATTGGCGAGCACAATGAAGTCAGCAGAGGTGCCTGAGCTGACGGGGTATGTATGTTTTGAGAGACTTGGGTAAACAGAGCTGCCGCACCGAGAAATGAGGACGATGCCGCATATTTAAGGCACGCATGAGTCTAGGGCAAGGTCATTGCCATGCAGCTGGAACCCGTGCCATGTGGTCAGACTGCACAAGCGCCTAGCGAGAGCCCTTGATCAAGTACCGTCTACAAGACTGCATAAAGAATAGTGCTGAGTTCGTCGAGTGTGAGAGTTGGGGTTATATTAGTAGCTTCATTGCTAACCCTTCTGCATCACCGTCAATAAGTCACAATATTGGCTGAAAAAGTTAATTGTGTACTGAACTTGGATTGCCTTTCCCGAGATCATTCTACAAGCATATTACTCTTTCTGACTAGCCCTTCAATGCAAAGCAGTGCTTTACCTTAACTTGTACTGTCTTAGATTGCATGAAATAAGACTGTAACAACATGCATACATCATCTATATAATAGGAAATGATAATATATCTGCAAATAGGTATTTATTAAATGAAGAGAGGGTGTCAAAACCACCTTAACAAACCTACTTTAATATTTATAATCCACAACATATTTTATTTAGTGTTTTAAGTGCAAATTAATAGCAACAAGGCCTTAGTGGGGAACACGAGATATTTAGAAATGGGTAACAGATTTGCAAGTACTTGTATTAAAGAAACATCATGTGATTCACCTGGAGTAGTTTAATAAAATATTGGAAAAATTAAATATGGATGGCCAGACTATAAATTAAGCCCAGGTCCTCCCAAATGTTAGTCCAGTGTTTAACCACTTCACCATTTCACTTGGTTTCGAACTCAGTTTCCTCCCAAATGAGAGGGTGCAATCAAAATTAAACGAGAATGCCCAGAAGCACAAAACACAACAGTCTAGTCCATTTCTGTGAAACAGGAGGAAAGGAGTGGGTGGTAGTTGCTGCATTTTATCGTTCTCTCTTGCTGACATTTCAACTACCATAGAAACATCAGACTGTCAAGAAAATCACCCAGTTTGCATACAATGTGTATGTATAGTACAGTGTTGTACATTACTAAATAAAAATTTTAATTTGAACAATGTTCAATTCTTATAAAGATAAAATTCTGCACGGNCGTGTATGTATAGTACAGTGTGGTACATTACTAAATAAAAATTTTAATTTGAACAATGTTCAATTCTTATAAAGATAAAATTCTGCACAGCAAAATAGAGAAGAAGCTTTCTGTTCTCCTCAAGTTTACGCAACATTAATTAGAAGGCATTCGGATAAGTCTTTTAGAGGTTCTGAAACAAGTTGAGTAGAGTGAAGTGGAGAGATTTTGGCTGCTCTTGACACCGAGGTCTTCAGAGCCGATGAGGGTGAAACAAGGTGAGTATGGAGCAACGCCGGTATGCAAGGGCAGGGGAAATGGGAGAGCCTCGAGAAAACCTGCTGACTAGCAGCATCGTCTGGCACGATTCCCACATGCAAAAATCAAGGAGCAGCCCTGCTGTAGTCTAACCACTACACCACTGTGGCCCCCTGAAATAAGTCTATGTAACTACAAGTATTTCAATAGCAACTACAGTATTTACAGAACAAATCAAAAATACAATGCAAAACTTATGGAAAAAATAAGAAAGTAGAGGGAATAATTGCCAAAGATGTTTCCTCCAAAAATTGGCAGTACTGAGAGCAAAAATATTTATATTTATGAGACNAGAGGGAATAATTGCCAAAGATGTTTCCTCCAAAAATTGGCAGTACTGAGAGCAAAAATATTTATATTTATGAGACCTACTTGCATAATTAACACACTATGGTGGGACCACGCTGGTATAGTGACTACAGTGATAGCTTCCCACTAAGGTGAACCAGGTTCAATTTCCAACGAGGTCACTCCCACATTTTCACATGTGGGAACTGTGCTGGGTAATACCACTGATCAGCAGATTTTCTCAGGGACATCCCATTTCCCCTGCCCTTGCATTTTGGTGCAGCTTCAAAGACCTCATTGATATGTGCTGCCCCATTATATCTACTCTACTCTACTCTACTCCACTCCACTCCACTCCACCCCACCCCACACCGTGACCACAGTGACTACAAGGCCTTACAACTTCTATGTGACATTACTGGCAGTGGACAAAACAATCACTAAGTGACATTGTTTTGGAATATAATGGTCAAATTAATTAGGCAATATTGAAAACTACACAATTTTCACTGCTTTCAATATGTTACCATTTGTAACCAAATTAAGAACATAATTAAATAATATTACTTAATGATATGTTCTCTGAATATATAAACTTGCTTTAGGCCATTTAATAATTTTTGGTTGTGTTCACTCTGTGGTTATTTGTAAACAAGGAAAACGAATGTTCAGAAATATAATGTTCTGATACATTTGCTCAATGTACAAAAAATAATCAATTTCTATGTTGTTCTTTGTTTAGCAGTGACTTTATTAGCTTGGCTAGAAGAGGTTGTAAGGTCTTGAAGTCTCAGTGGTCACAACTGACCCCACCAATATCATTATGTACCGCATGTCAGAATGAATACCGAGACGTTGAGGGGCTAGAATAAAGATATATACAGTGCCGAAACCAACAGACAATGTGCGTGCGACCTGCCAACATGCACACACTAGGGCACATATAGCATTAGGTGCGAAACCTGTCCATAGACATTCCACTACCTAAGTTTAGGGTGGTCTGACAGGCGTATCCAACTAAGCAGCATCTCTTTCCTGTGTAAAGTTTGCAGGTGTGACATTGAGGACTGTAGCCTAGTAATCCCGGCAAATGCCACTCCAGTCCCCCTCTCAGCATAGCTTGAAGGCTGGAGGATGTAATGCTGATGGAATTCACAGAAATATTCCTCACTATCTGTTTACAAGAGTTTAAATGGGGTAAAATGGGGTAAAATTGGTCAAAATAAATGAGTACCACATGCCAGCAAACAGCTAAGAGGAGTTGCACTGCACTAGTGGGAGAAAAACGCAAATTTGTAAATAATTAGACAAAGTTTGAAACTAAGCTAGCCCATCAGTTAATGGGCGAAGACATTTTAACAAAATTTATAGAGGAGTTTTATGGCCAGAAATAGAAGGAGAAAGAAGAAGCTGAGATTTTAATTTGGCGCAAGGCACAGGTCTATTTTAGAATCCCACCTAACAGCACAGAAACAGAGGGAGTTAAGCTGATTACGAGATTATTGCTGCCCACTATCAGGACGCCGCTTTGGATCCTTCAAGCACATTCCCTAGATGAGTTAGCCGAGTGAGCCAGAGAGCTAGAACGTGATAGCACCAAACCAGAGGAACGGACAAAAGAAAAATGGGTTCCTGTCCAACATGCCCCCTGCCGTGTACATCTTCCCAGAGAGCTCAGAAGCCTATTAAAACTGAAGCTCCTGTGTTGTTCATGCCAAAATGCTGGTATTGCACGAGCCAGCACTTGCATAAGGATTGCCCAGCCATAAAGGTTAGAATAGTCAACAAGGCAGAAGTGAAACAAGGAGAGACAATTAAAAACACCCTCAACACAAGAGAGGGAAACAAAAGGTGGGGAGACAGAAAATAGGGAGGGAAATGATGCTGCCCTACCCCCCTCCCCCTCTCAGACCCAGTAGAGAGAATGGGCTGCCCCCAAGACAAAATGGGTCACCTACATGCCATGAGTGATCCTTGGCCCACATCATATTCCCCATGAATAATGGTCCAATAAAACAGCAAAACCCAACCGGCGAAACTATAAACGGCAGCCACCAGTAATTTCATCCAAAGCACCATAGTAAAAACCACAGCTTCAGCAAAACATGGATGATCCACATGGCCTTGCAAGGGGCCGAACCAACTATAGACATGTTAATCAAGCTGCCCCTTCAGAAAGAAACCAGGCCGATAGAGACAAGAGTTTTTCACTTCCCTCCCCTTCCCCCTCCAACTAGGAAAGGAAATTATCTTAGGATAACTTTTTCTCATGAAGCAAGAATGTATTACTGCATGCAGGTAAACCTGCTTGTACCTCGGCCACCCTACATGAATGACCATAAACTGGGAGAATGTGACTCGTGACCAACCCTACCACACAACTGAAGAGGAACTTCAAAATCAGTTAACAAGGGAACAACTCAACTTCCTGATAAAACTGCCGAATGCCCATATTGCCATTTTTAATAATAATGATACCCTCTGTCAGAAAAATGCCATCGCCCATGAAATATGGTTTCAACACCATAGGCTTGTGTACTGTCAACCTAGGAAACCATCGTAACACAGACATAATATAATATTAGACCAAGTAGCAGATATTAAGGCCCAAGGGCTTGTAGAACCGTCCCAATTCCTCGCACAACCACGAAGAGCTACGCTTCTGTGGTAACTACCAGGCACTGAATGGCATCAGCCATCCTATAACATCACTGGGAATTAACACAGCACACACCCTCAAGGACCTCAGACACACCCATATGTTCCCAACATTCAATATGAGGGATGGCTACTGGCAGATCCAGATGCATCCAGATTCCAGAAAAAAATAAGTCTCTTACCTGACCAGAACGGGAAACCCTGCAGTTTTTGGTCATGCCCTTCTGGTTAATGAAAGTGCAAACCACATTCCAAAGACTCATGTAAGCCATAGTCCTCACAGGATACACCATTGGTGCATACCAACTCATTCCTTGTCAGGGTAGAGAAGCATCAGTACCTCCTAACATTACAGTCAGTAGAACCCCTTAACTTAAAAAGGTCACTTCCTCGGTCAGAGCAAAATTACCTAGTAGCACTAAAGACTTAGACAGACATGTCAGGGCAATTGCTACCTTATGCTTGGGCCTTATAATTAGGGTCCCACTGTTATGGTAAATAAAATGAGCTGATTTCATCAATAAAAATTCACCATTTCATCAAAAAAATTATTTTTATTTTGTCAAATAAATTTTATAGCAAAAAAAAATTAATGCGTTCTTATTACAACATGAATGTGTTGTTTTTGTAACAATTTCATTCAAACTAAATGGAATCTATTATTCGTTCTTTTAAACATTACATATTTAAGTGGAAAACATTCAAAAATATTTAACTATAAGGATGAAAGGACAACCTTACGAGAGCACACTTGTCATGCAATAACATTATCACATCATAGTAGTTTTTGTTTGGAAAATCTTGTACTTTATAGACACATTTAAAATTGCGCAAAAACATTCACTAGCATTTGATTTGTACAAAATGTTTACGTCACCCACATACAGCTTTTGTAGTTTGGAAATATTAATTAAATCTCGTTCAGTTCAATATCCCCCAACACAAATACACAACCTAACTACAAAATACTGGTAAATATTTTATTATTGATAAAATAAAAATACTCCTTAGATAATATAAGATGTTTCTACAATGGAGTGGCAGAAACCTATTTTTTTGTTTTCTTGGCAATATGAAAATTACTCAAATTTGCTTCCAATGCAGTTGCCTTTATTTTTTATGTCATCCACAATCATCAAATCGCTGTGCATACGGCATACGTTTTCACAGCTGCTTTATTATTAGTTGCTCTAGACTTGTTCTTTTCTTAACAGATTTCTTCACCTGTTAGTAATGTTACTTCCGCCGGTTGCTTGGTAACTTCGAAAGCCTACGAGTTAGTACAGGTCACCGTCTTTATTCTCCTGAGAATAAATAAGTTCAAGTCTACGCACTGCGTTCTGATTCCAAAGGTGATTTGTACCTCTCAACCCCCCTGTAAACGCCATCACCCAAGGGAACGGTAGATGGCCGTGTCTTGCCAAACTATTTCTGAAAATAGAGTAAGTTTGCGGGCTTGGTAGTACGTACGTTGCAAAACACCACACAATTGGCTGGCCACCCATACTGTGGACCCAGTGCGCAGTGGCACTTGGCATGCACGAACGGTAGAGCCCGCTACTAGATACACTCCACGAGGAAGCAACCGGACCACCCGAGTCAGTTAACCCACTCCACCCACCACAAGAAATTTGCCGGTTGGAGAGCTAGGACTGGCGTGGTATAACATTGCATCTGGGTACTCTAGCTAGGGAATTTTTGTCACCTGCCCCTTGCTTACTGTGACGACACTTATTACCTAACCCTATGCCATTGACCCAACGAGGAGGGACTAAGTGGGCTGATGAGAAGGATCTACGGCTCCTACAGCTAACCAATTGCCAGGAATCCCATACCAGTTGGCCTTCAGAATTTCATCCGCTCAAGATAATACCGTATTTTAGTCGCACATTTTATTAAAAATGTTTTATTGAAAACTCGGGGTGTGACCTATAAGTGAGAAAAATGAACTGCTTCCTCCATCCCCGCACTAACTTTTCATTTATTCTGAATTCACGGTCCGCCGCTTGATTTCCAAACTCTTCAGCGAACAAAATCACTTTAATTTTGAAACCTGCGGTGTAGGTACTTTGCTTCTCCATCAAGAAACTGTCGCACTTCTTCACTGCCACAACATCAAAACAACACTAAGTGTGGCTCAAAGACGATATAAGAGAAAGACGTGTAAGTCAAGGCTAAAATTTGGTACTCAAGAACCAACGCTAATGTGCTGCTATCTCTGTACACTCCACAGAAATCTTTCGAAAATAATTAATTGTCTGTATGGCAAGAATTGATTCCTTTTATTTTTTTCAAATTTCTTTTTCTGTTTAGGATTGCGAAGAGAATTACGTAACGGAAATATTCAAATGCCTTTCTATATGTTGCACATTTAAGTAAAACTTACAAAGATAAACTGCACAAATAATAGTTAAGTTTTTGCTTTTAACATAAATCGTTAGAAATACCTGAAATCTAGTAAAAGAAAGCTCGATAAAATTTTCCTCGTAAAAATATTACTTCAATTTAAATTACATGTTTATAAGTTATTTCTTTTTTCCAATCAATATATAAACTTCGGCAGTCAAGGCTGCGTCTCGAGCGCTATATCTGTACGTTCCAAACGAACTACGTCCACCAAACTTGTGGCGCACTGTGACTACGGCGTTGGTCTGCAGCTACGCTTGGCAACACCGTTTGCTTGCAAGGACACAGCTGTCATACGACCTTTGCCAAGGTCGCATACATTAGCTATCCATGGCGCAGGCCGTGTTCTAGAGGATGTACAACAAAAAGCGTAACCTATAAACAATATTTTTTTTTTAACACCCTTTGAAAATAATGGTGCAACTTATAAGCGCAGGCGAATTATATGCAATAAAATACGGTACACAAGTCGCCCATCGACTGCAGCGGCCTCACTCGTTAGTCCCCCCCTAGCCATTTACTCGACCCACCCCATAAGACAGAGGGGACACTGGATCCAGTCATTGTCCGCCTCCGACTCGGACGGTCTATGGGCTTGGGTCTCGCCCACACCATCCTGCCGCCGCCACCCGGAGCCCAGCAACCATAGGAACAACCAGCTTCAGCCGCACACTAGCCGCCACCAGACGGGGCCCGGAAAGTTACCTACCGCCGCCAGCCAAGGGTCAGCTAATGCGCCTGTTTACAGGTGGTAAGTAAGCATCCACTGCCAACCACACCGCCTTAGATGCCTACGTAGCTTGCAGTCGCCCAACCAGGCAGACTCTACGCTGGCTCCATAAAAGCCAGAGTGAATCAACAGTAATCACCCCTTAAGTCTACCTAGGATTCTCGGCATGAAATAGGTGACCTGCCTATCATCCCAGCAATCACGTGTCGATATGTTATGTAAAATTCTGCAAATTTTGGTGGGTGGTATGTTGAGACATATTTATGCATTTATAGTGACAGACTTCCTTTTGTTTTGCTGCAAATGCCATCATCTTGAATACAATGCACACACTAACACTGCTATGCCACCTCTTGCACTCGTTTTGTAAACCTATTAAGTATGATGTGACCGGATACCATGTTATCACTCGTTTCAATGTTTAGGCGCTAACAGTAGACGTAGACATGCTCCTCAGCCACTAGCCATCACACGCCACCTTTGACTGTCAACAGCAACAAGACCTGTAAACAACCTTAAGCATGCATACTATTTTCTGTGTTCACAATTAAGTACATATTTTTATAAAGATAGACTTATGTTTTCTCTTTGTCTTCACTTGAACTCATGTTTGTTGCATTACAGTACGTAGTTACTTTTTGGACACTGTAAACTGAAAAAAGTTAAAAATTGTTTTTAACTGTGCTGCTCTTCACCAATACCATTGTTTGAGAATAAGAGTAACCTCAATTCAACTTATATATAAGGAAAATGACTTTTCACACATTGGCAACACATTGGTGAATTGGCATTACAGAATCGGTACATTGGTGATTCAGCACACGGGTATAATTTCGTGAATCGGTACAGTTCTGGGTAAACACTTTCTGTAAGCTAATTTGGCTGTACTCTTTAAGAAGTATTTTCAGTTTCTTATATTGTGGTGTATCAATAAGGAGCAATGACATTTTAAATTACGATACTTATGTTACAACACATAACTTTCATTCCTAGTAGGAATATTTTAAATCTATTTTGATCACCACAATGGCAGTCGCGCATGGGAAAACACTGATGACCTTGTGGGAGGAGCAAATAGTAAACAGTGTGCTCTGATGTTGTCTATTTTTACATATCGCCTACTTGTGAGTAGGTTCATGACGAGATTTGCAATGTGTACCAAACAAAATAAATGCAACAAACTTATTTTTCAGCACATATCCTTCAAATTTTCAACCTATTATTACAAATTTTTTTTTCACAGTTCCCCAATGAAGGCTTGTTTCAAAACGGACACCATTCCTGGGGTCATAAAATCGAAAGTTGACATTTAAACTATTACTAATCTCACATTCGTAACAAACTCACTAAACTATCAATACATAATTAAAGTCTTTGTTTATTTAAAAAGTCCCTTCATTACCACTGTTATGATTATATATATATGCACACACACAATAGAATAAAATAAAAATATATTGGCATCAGTAGAACCCCAACTTTACACTAAATTTTATATTTCTCTATTCCTCTGATCAACTTTCTTCAGCCTCATTTACATAGTTACAAAACAAATTTCATATTTCTTCACATTTCCATTTTTTTTAAAACTATTACCCTGGACTTGGTAAATGGCAAAACAAGGGTTCCACCAACACAAGAGGTGTCACATTAAAACATGCAAGAATAAAAGTAAACATAGAACAGTGTCAGCATAAAAATAAAAGACAGACGAAGCCACTAAACTACCTAACAGCAGCTTCACCTCTAGCACCAAGTCGACGGCTGGGGGCCCCTTCCCAGACACAGGGAGAGAGAGCGAATCGACGACGATCACTCTCAGGAAGTCCATCACAAACTTGCGGGCAGGATGGTTACTGAGCTCCTGGCCAACCCCAGGCGACTCAGCAGATGGGCACACCTTCAACAAACGGAACACCCACATCTCAGACAGCTCCCAAGAACTGACATCTTCTCACCACCAACTCACATAATTCCCATGTACTTTGCCTGACTACTTACACTATGTCACAATCAACATACAGCAAAACCCTTTTTAAGAAGTTTTCCTGCTTAATAAGTTTACATAATTTGTCTCCAGGTTTATAAAAACCACATTCAATTGTCCCTCTTAAGAGGTTTTTGTGCTTAATAAATCTAAATATTTTAGTCCTCTTAGAAATTTCTTAAGAGTTTTACTGTACATGATATGTAAAAAAAATATATTTCAAAGTTATCACAGTGATGGAACACGTTGACTTTATTAAAAAATTCATGTTAAGAAAATTTTTTAATCTAGTTATGATCAAATAAATACATTCATATGAGATGCTAAAATCCTAAAGTAATAAAACAACCCTGGACTTAATATGACATCCCCGGCCGGGCCACTCCCGGATTTTTACAAGTGGGAATTGTGCTGGATGATGCCGCTGGTTGGCAGGTTTTCTCAGGGATCTCCCGTTTCCCCCGCCCTTGCATTCCGGCGCTGCTCCATTCTCAACTCATTTCACCCTCATCGGCTCTAGGACCTCGTTAAGAGCCGCCCAAATCTCTCAAGTCAACTAACTATGATAGTTATAAATTGAAGTTTCCGCACAAGAATCTTTACTTAAAATACAGTATTTATGTATGTGCTAGTGTCATGTCATGAGAGTTTCTATAAGACAAGTAGTATAATAGCCCTAAATATATTATTGTTTTGGATATAACTTAGTTAAATACCATTAGAATATGTAACACTACACACTTTAAAACATAATAAATGATGATATAAGATCAATAATATAACCAAAAATTTACTTCAAAAATATGTTTACAGCAAAAATTTTAAAATCAATATTATAGTAATTCAAACATGAAAAATCATTAAAATAAACATACAGAAAGAGATAGTAAAATTTTTTACAAAATAAGCATAATTTTCTTGACATATCTATCACTTAGTCATAGAACAACCAATTTTGCTGTTAGTTAACTACACAGCAACTCTCTCTCAATTGCTAACATAGACAATTGCACAAGTCATCATTCTTGGCCTTGTGAATTCTGTGTGTAGTATTTAAACCTTTTTAAGGTCAAAAAATAATGTTCTACAGACTAACTGGAACTGTTAATAACAGGTCACATCATTTCACTGCTTCACAATAAACCCTTCCCAAGTCATTAAGTATAAAGTAAAATTAAGAAGTATGTTTATTGTATTATAATCTATTTCCTGTGATCTGTAGGTGAAAACTAACTGTGAAATTTGGGTAACAAAATCAAAAATACTGCTGTAATTGTCTTTGAGTGATGTGAACCGCAAATCCCTGAAAGCTTTGTCCATGTGTTTGAAAATTTTTTGAGTTCANTAATTGTCTTTGAGTGATGTGAACCGCAAATCCCTGAAAGCTTTGTCCATGTGTTTGAAAATTTTTTGAGTTCAGTAGTTACAGAAAGTGTAGGGATTTCAGGTTGCTGAAACCATCATTTACTTGTTGCTGAATTGTGTCTACGATCTTGTAAAGGCTGTTCACGGTAAAGTGAGCCCTTTTGAAAGCCCTGCTCATTTTCTACATTCAGCCCATTGCGTATACATCCACAGTATCTCAATGTAAACACAACACTATGGCGTATGTTTAATCAGCTGTTCAGAAGTCGGCTGTATATACTCACACAGCAATGCAATATATGATTATTTATTGAATTGTACACTGTAAATACTTACATGTTAATTTCATTAAATAATATATCTTAGCGAACACTTATGACGTATTTTTTTCCTATTTAGAAATGAACAGTCTGACATTTGGAAATTATAATTCTCATTTCCCCTTATTATATAAATG
>NQII01020020.1:2017-21025 GCA_002778355.1 Clitarchus hookeri
AAAAATTAGTATAAAAAGTTTACAAAAAAATAGTAAAAATTATATTTAAAAAATTAATTTTTTTATATTTAAGAATTCTAAAAAAAAGAAAAAATGTCTTAACAAATATAGAAAATTCCCAAAAAAATCTTTAATACTTGAGCCAAAACCCAATATACAAGACCCTATAACCCTTGGCAATTTTACCCTACCCCAAGAACCCACGACCCAAGACCCAACAAATTTTTTAAATGTATAATAGTATAAAAATTATTTTTAATAATGTATATGAAAAGTTACGTTTCAAAGGGTTTCCTCAGTGACACGTCCAGCAGACGAATGACCGTGCCCAATGTCTCTCATTGGTTTGTTTGTCGACAGGCCTCCACCCCCTCATGTTTGCTCATTCGGTCGAATGCACTCCACCCAATATATAAATTTTTTTCGTTTGTCATTTGTTTACGTTTTCATCATCTAGGTGAAGTTAGTGTATTAATTATCGATTTCACCGCAAGGTGAGCTGTAGAATTAGCCACCCTGTAGGATGTTTTCGACCTTTCCCTTAATCCCAATTACACAGAAAAAAAGAAAGAAAAAAAAAGCAGTCCATTTATATGACCATTTCAAACTGGTCACAACAAGGACCCATAACGGTTAACCATACTAGCCAACGACTGACTCAACTTGAGACTAACTCCACCCAAGACTGGTTCCTGGCGAGATTGGCAGTTAATGCTAAAGACGGAATGAGAGCATTATAGTCAGTTTTCGTAGAATAGTGTCAAGACGTTCGCGTGAAGTCGGCTCTAAATACTAATGATCATACAACTCATTTTACAAAGAGAAGCAATTATAATCATGAGGATGAAACAGAAAGTGAAAACGATCATGAAGACAGCATAGATGAAAATTAACATGAAGACAGTGATTATGTTGAAGACGGTGATGGCGATTTTCTCGTTGCACTGACACACCCCTCCAACCCATTTGATGAAATGAGTGACACGAAGAAGGCAGAAGGCGCCGAGAATAATGGCTACCTATTTTCCCAAGACACTTTTGAACTTGTTGATAGACTCAGATATTTGACTAACCAGCAAAAAGGCGGGGATATCTCACGCAATGTTGATATATATTTAATCGTCGATGAACTGAAGAATCGGAGTTATATCAGATGAGACTGTTGTCTACTATCCACGATCTGCAAACATCTGAGAAATGTAAAGATGGAATGTTCAAAATTATTAGAATGATAAAATTAATATTTTAAGTTAATACACACAATTTACAAACATAGTCATGTTTGTTTAATTTCTTATAGAGTTATTTCTGCTTCTTTGAAAGGCTTATTAATTCAGTGGTGTAAACAATCGATTGAGAGTTTGTTTTAGAAAAAATTTATTTGAGTGCTTGCAGTAGCAAGGTTATTGTTCGATTTGAAGTATTATGCCTCACCGGTTTCGTTTAAAATTAACTGCATTATAAATGACGAACAAAGAAAATGAGGGGAATATTTTTGAAGATTGTTTCACAACTATTTGGTATGCTTGGTCAGTTGGTCTGGTAAGTTGGCTTTGTAATTTAGTATAGGCATTTGTTATTATCAGTTCTTGTAGAAATGTTTTGCGAATATTCTGAGAAGATTTTCTGCAAAGACGTTAGCTACGAGACTCTTATTATAGACTTATAACGAGATTAACCATCATCGTTTTTATAGATGGGTGATATGGTAGGTTGGTGTTGACGGTTGTTGTAGTCAGTTTTGCAGGAACTGGGCTAGTCAGGAGCTAGTCTTGTGCTCAATCAATCTTGCCAGGGACCAACGGTGGAGTTATTCCAAGGTGGATTCAGTCGTTGGCTAGCATGGTAAGTCGGAATGGGTCCTTTTTATGACCAACTAGTAGTGGTCAATTGAATGGACTGTGAATTTTATAGATTTTTCGAGTTCTATGTAATTGGGCTCAAAGTCTAGGTCGACAACNTATGACCAACTAGTAGTGGTCAATTGAATGGACTGTGAATTTTATAGATTTTTCGAGTTCTATGTAATTGGGCTCAAAGTCTAGGTCGACAACAACCAACATCGTGGCTAAATCAACAGCTCCTCTGGTGGTGAAATCGATTACTAATACACTAGCATCACCTAGGTGATGAAATCTAAACAAATGACAAACGAAAAAATGAATAAAGTGGGTGCAGTGCATTTGACCGAATAAGCAAAGGTGAGGGGGTGGAGTCCTGTCGACAAACTAACTAATGCGAGACATTCGCCATGGCCATTCGTCTGCTGGACGTGTCTCTGAGGAAACATATGCAAACGTAGGTTTTTATATCCATTTATTAATATATATTTTTAATACATTTTTAGAATTGTTTGGGTTATGGGTTATGGGTCAATGGGTCAATGGATCATGGGTCGATGGCCAGGGGTCAATGGGACATGGGTCAAGGGTCTTGGATCATAGGTCCAGGGTCTTGGGTCACGGGTCTAGGGTCTTGGGTCATGGGGGTCTTGGGTCATTGGGTCTTGCGGAAATGGGGTCTTGTGGGTCAAGTTTCAGTAGTCATGGGGTCTTGGGTCAAGTGTCAAAGTTTTTTTTCATATTTTTGCATTTTTTAAAATATTTTGGAATTTTTTCTTTTTTTTTATAATTTTGTAATAATTTTCTCAATATTTTTTTTTATTTTTAAATATTTTTTGGATATTTTACAAAAAATTTAATTTTTACGATTTTTTAGAGTATTTTTAGAATTGTATTTTTTATTTTCTTATTTTTGGTTTTAAGGTCAACAGGGTCAAGGTCAAAGGTAAAGTTCACCGACATATAACATAGATGACAAGATGGTCACTGCTCGACCTGGTTAGGGCCGGTCAGTTCGGCATCTTACTTAGTCTATCCACTTGTCATCGAACATCGTTAAATAATTTTTTTAATATTTTCCTAATTTTCATAAAAAAAATATAATTTTTTGGGGATTTTATAATGTTTCTGCAATTTCTTTTTGTTTTAAGGTTATTCAAGGTTACTGGCATGGAGCATAGACCAAGGTCAAAGGCCAAGGTCAAAGGTCACCTGGATCCAACATGGCAGTTGGGTGACGTCCCAACATGGCGGCCAGCCGGCGCCAGGTGCCAGTTTTTTCCCATTTAAAATACATTGTCCCCTGACGCAGATGATCATTCTACTTGCATGCTAGGGACTCCTGTATCGCTCCTTTGTGTTTGGGCATTGAACTCAGAAATAATCTCCCGTGACGAAGTAACAACTAAGGGCAGATGGATGACCTTGCCCCTGACTTTGAATTCTATCACATGCTGAGCAGTAAGAGGACAAAAGTTTCAAATTAGCCAATTTGCATCGAAATAATGATAGCTTGTATTTTCCAACACAGTTCATTATACCAACAATGTTGTTACTTTTTTTAAAAAATATTTTTTTATCTTTATTTTATTATAATTCTGTTACCGCCTCAGCTGCTGGCGGGTGAATTTACGGCGAGCAAGGTGAGATTGCCAAGGGAGTAGGTAGCTGCCGTGCTGAAACAATTAGTTTCTGTGTAATCAGTTGCGCGTTTGCCTATGCGTGACGAATATTTTTGTAACAGTTAGTACACAGCTGGGCCGTCATTAATATCATTTGCTGCTAGTTGGGCCGTGGCGGCGAACCCAGCGCAGGCGTATAGGGACGCGACTCTCTGGCTCGATGTGGTTGCAATTGTAACACTATTATTCGTCTGCATTTTATAAAGAACAGCACATACACCATATCATCATCACTGCGGTTTGGGGCCGGGCGGCGAGGAGTTTGTCGCCATAATGTAGGTGCGATTGCAGACTCCGTCCGTGGTACCGGACACTGAGAAGAGCCCGCAACCCCCGCATGTTTGTTTGTGCACCTCAGTGTGTTGAAAAGGAAAGGGGAAATATACGGTGTTTTTATGGTGTATCAGTATTGCTGGAGTTGAATAACCCCAGCATTACTGATACACCATGTTGATGGCTTGTAAACGGTTACTGTGACATAATGTGCTGCCGCTATAATCGTGTGCGGTAGAAAAAACTATGGGTACGACAAGCAGTGCAGAACATAATACATAGTAATTCTGAATTGTGTTGTATGCTCTGTTAGTTTGTTATATCGAATTTTCAATGTCATTTTATTTCAAACTAATAGACGTGGCTACCCCTCCCGCTTCTAAGGTGGAGAGCCACCAATACTTGTTGCGCTTACACTATTTGTTTTAGCTTAAATATCTAATATATCAGACTAGTCTGCGCTAAAATGTAATTTTGAGCTGATAGATGTGGAGGACAAAAGCAGTCAAGCTTTAGTTTCTCTGTAGACGAAATAGAATTTCTTCAGACCATCGTTTACACAATGCAATATTTTTCTCCTTCCTCTCTGGCGTCAGGTTAGCCGTATTAAGAAGACCGAAAACCGCAAGTAGCCAGATAAATTTGTTTTCCCGGCCCGAATTTTCCAAATCACTTAATAAACTTTTGTGACTGTTACTATTGCATCATCACGGGGTTATTTTCTGCTCAAGTTTGGGGACTATTTGTATAATTTGGCATAACTGTTTTTTATTTCTTGCGTAGTTCATTGTAATTGAGGTATTAGAATACGTGCCGGCCATGTTACATTTATTCGGTTGTTTATCTCTGTATGATTATAATATAAACGTATGTACTACATTAATTTCATTAATAGTAAATTAATCTTAGAATTTTTTGGGAATTGCGGTGAACAGTACTAAATGGTTTTTTTTCCCCCCTATTTGTTGTTTACGTTTATTTCAGCACTTTTAAATCAACGTATGAAAAATGTCACTGACCGTACCTGCATATATATGAACGGCCACACTGACTGCTATGCGCCTAGTAATGTTGGTAACGTCGAAGATAATATAGTTCCGTCTCTTAACGTCGAATTAAAAGAGATAGGTTAACATTTGGGATTACTGAAATGACTTATTTTGCTTTGTATTATTTGTTCGTAATATGTATATTCAAGTCCAACAAGATGCAAATATGTAAAATATTTACTTTCCTGATGATTATACAGTTTCACTTGACCGAAGCATGAATGAAGTAAAGTGGTCATGTTAATTATACAAAAGGCGGACTCCTTAGATGTATTCCAAACACAGTTCCTTCCTATTTCGTTCATAAATTCACCTTGTTGGCGAGTCTTTATATACAGATAGTCACAATGTATGAGAAAGACTATCATAGAGACATTTTGAGTTACAGAATGCCATTCAGCCTCCTAGATATAGTTACGCGGTAAATGTCTTTACATTAAGACGATTAAAGCTAGAGAATATGACCCCCGAGACGCGGCGCGGAGGGAACCCATCAGCGCCGGTGGAGCGATTTAATTGGGCCAGCACCTTGTCTTTTACGCCTAAACGCGTCGAGTGTTTTCCTTCGTTCATCAAACCTACAGGTAAAGTATATTTGCGGTTCCTTGACACTTTTTGAATCAAACCTTTTAAAAATCACCCCGTGTGAGACATGTGTTTTTTCTCTGAATATTTAATGTATCACAAGCATCTTATACATCTGTTAACTTAAAACAACCTTAGTTTTTGTTGAATTGAAATTTTAATTATCTTTAATCTATAAATGTGAACATTCATTTCAATTATTATGAATAAAAAGGGGCGAAGGTAGGTGTGTTGGTAACGCCTAGTAATAAATATGCCTCACGCAAAATATTATTGAACTGAGCGCGCACGACTGCAGTTCGTAGTCACTTTGGTGTAATTTTCTAGACATTATTAAGATTTGTTTGCACAACGCGTAAGAATAGTTTGAAAGTAGAACTTTAGCAGGGCCTTAGAAAATATGGCAGTAACGATGAAAATGGGCTATACTGTTACGACGCCTCTCTACAATCACGATTGTGATAATTGATGCCGTTTTCTTACGTTGTGTGCGCATAGTCCAAGTAAAATTGATGCCGTTTAGTACGGTGAAAAGCCAGCTTGGACCAACTATAGCTATTTCATGCTGCAACTGTCTGGTTGGATTAAAAATTAATTATAAATAATGATAGTAATACATATACATTGTAACATAGTTAATTTAATAAATGTGTACTTCTCTTATTATTTGAACAAGGGCCAGTACAACTGAAATATTCAAAAGGGGCCGATCCGGAGTTATGGCAGGGGGAGACCGTAAATGAAAATTGGTGTTGTGAAGGGAGAGGAAATTTTGACTCCTCCAGCCCCTTCAGGTAGGCGGTCTCAAGACGCATTCAATTGCAATAAGAATAAATGGTTGCAAATACCCGAAACAATACATGACACTGATATTATTAACTTTTCATTCCGGCATACATTTTTATTTCATACTTCTAGAAACCAATATCTGAATTCTGTTCATTTAACAATACATCGTAGAAAATAAAAATAAATGAAAATTATTATTTATGAATTTCAAACATTTTTGTTACAGCACATATATTTATGATATATATATTTATAATATAGGATATATGTATTCGATATATAAAGGCCTATATATAAATCTGTCATAGTTCTATATTTTTACAAGTAGCATTTCTATCGCTATATATAACTACAAACGTGAATACTGAAAATTGATATTATTATTTCTCACAGTTTTAAAATACTGAGTAAATATGTACAGTTGGCGTAATAAAGCTTTGATAGTTTTCTGTAGTTCTGTAATTATTTTAAAGTTCCACGAGTATCTTTGTGGTATACTAGTACAGAAATAATAGTTTATCCGGTGTTTTCTTCTTCGTTATGATTTTAGAAAAAATGGTGGGTAATAAAATACAAACATTTGATTTGTTATAAATAATATGTATGTATTACGATAAAATTTTTTTTTATAAATTAGAAACTTTCGACCAAAAATATTAATAGATATATGCCATTATTTTTAAGTCATAACACATTTACCTTCTTCTATCTTTATAATTGTTTTGATAGTATGAGCATGCAGTTATGTGTTGTTGAAACTCCGTACACGTACTTCGAAAGGAAAATAACTTTTAGAGATGTAATATTATTTACGAATTCCCCTTAGCTGGCAGCGGTCTTTTTCCAATTCGAGGCTAAGATAAATAAATGCATAATCCATGTCTTATTTTCAAACAATTCCAAGTTCTTGTGAAATGCGATTACCAATAAAGAAGTAATCCACTGCTTGGTTTGTAGACCTCAAATGTATACACTTCCGTCTCCCTCCAAATCTGTAGCCAAATTACGTGAAACTTTTCTTTTTCAGATCTTTTACTCACAGACCCGTAAAAGAAAGAAGAAAGAGTTTCAAAATAAAGTTTGAAAAATTTATTCTCAATATCTAGAGTTTATTTTCGGCTAAATAGATTATTAGGATCTCTTTATATCTTTATTGTTTAGGTTAAATTATTCTTGTGAATATAGTTTCATGTCTTATGAATAACTGAACCGAGTTATGGACTTTCAATAGTTCTCTGGTGTAATTAAAATATATTTAATTAATAGCTATTTAGACTTCGTACTGGTTGACGGTTCGATACACTTGAAATTGTTTTGTCCCCTCAATTTTAAGTACAGGCTGAGAAACAAACTTTGTTCAGAGTAAAGGCTAAGGGTGATACATACGTAGAAACTTTTTCTCATACAATATTTATAATAAAATGTTACATGAATGGAGATAATCACGTGCGACTTCGTCTTATCACTCGCCAAAATCTGCCCGTTGCACGAACTTGTGGGTGATAAAACTCAAACTTTTAGACAAATATTTCATGGTGGCAAAAGTGCAGCAAACTGTGTCAAATTTAAAGAAAACAGCCCAAATTCTTTTTAATTTATTGCTATTCCTCTCTGTGGATGTTAGTCCTTCCGCGAAATACTACAGTCATGGTAAATATGTGCAACAATAGTAATGCCAGAATGAATAGTTCTTTGTTAGTAACATACTAATGTAATCACTTCAGTAATTCTTCACATTTCAAGATTATATTTTGTTCTTTGGATTCTTTAAAAGTTTAAATTTCTATAAATTATAATGTAACATATGAGTATAACTTATTTTCTTTACTGTTTGTAAAGAAAAAAGTCTCGTGTAAAAAGTTTTTCTTAAAAAATAATCTTTTACACAAATATAGATTAAATACTCGTTTAACATGCTTTCAATCATTGTTAAACTGAATTGTACATCACATTTCCGTGGTCGAATAAAACAAACGCTTATTTAATGGTGGCAAATAATGAGTGGTAGATATGTAATTTACATTCAATGTCCTTCTTTATTCCCATTATGCATATTATTGAGCGGTTAACTCAGTAAATGAAACTTACGACAGGGAAATTATAACTCCGTGATATTCTACTCAGTTACTTCTTGAGAAGAGGTAAAGTAATTTTTTTCAAGAACGCGCTACATAAATCACATTTCGCAAATCAACTAAAACTTGGCATTATAATAATTTTGAATGGTAAGAAAGCTGACCTCTCCTGCCATGATAAGTCTGCAATCTCNCTAGTCAGTTACTTCTTGAGAAGAGGTAAAGTAATTTTTTTCAAGAACGCGCTACATAAATCACATTTCGCAAATCAACTAAAACTTGGCATTATAATAATTTTGAATGGTAAGAAAGCTGGCCTCTCCTGCCATGATAAGTCTGCAATCTCTGTCGTTAATTGCTTTTATTGTTTCCTATTTAATTGCTTTCTTTGCATTTGCTGCTTGGGTAGGGCGTCTTCCACAAACGTTTTATAGCGCGTTATATTAAGCTATATATGTGTGTGCTGTTTTGTGGTATAAAATAAATATTTAATGAATGTTTTAGTTTTTTATTTCCAAATATTTCATTAGTGATTCGTAGACAGGACACATGAAGAAGGGAAAATATTTTATTCAAAGCCACCTCTACGAAAAAAGAAAGCTAAGAGGCGTTCATTTCGAAAATTTCACATTTCATTAAGTACAAACATAACTCCTTTTTTTAATTTATAAGAGCGTATATAAATTTTTTTAATTCCTATTGTTTCATCGTTTACAGGTTTTTTTTATTGGTATTGGCTTTTCAAATGTTTATTAACTACTANTTTTTAATTCCTATTGTTTCATCGTTTACAGGTTTTTTTTATTGGTATTGGCTTTTCAAATGTTTATTAACTACTAAAATAGAAATGATATTATCTCTCTCATTTTATTACTTACATAAGAGACAATTCTTCCATCAATGCCTCGAAACGGCTAAATCGTAATTGCAATACAAAAACTAATGTAAGTGTACACCGAGAAAAACAAAGTTGAATCGAACAAAATGTGTTTGGTGGAACCGTATCAACTTTTTGTATAGAGGCAATTAATATTATGTTTTTGAAACCATATTATTTCGTTGTTCTTATTTTGTTGTCCCGAACTAAGATTCTGTTGGTGCAACTTAATATTTGTTTGCCTCGACGTACATTAAACAGTTAAGGTTAATGTAAATACTGAAGCTGACAGAGATTCGAACCAAGATCGTACACACCCCAGCGCTATGCTCTAGCAACCTTAGCTAAACTTAAGACTGANGCTGACAGAGATTCGAACCAAGATCGTACACACCCCAGCGCTATGCTCTAGCAACCTTAGCTAAACTTAAGACTGATGAAAAAGGAATGTTTTTAAATACATACATTTGAAATACTGGACAATGTGCGCAAATAAGTTTTATAGGTTTACTTTTTAGTTTACTGTTGAACTGGTTTTACAAATATGTTCATTTCATTAGTAAGCATCAACAAGTGCTCTAACAAACACCGGTGCTCTCCTAATTGTCACAATAAATACAAAAACTCTAGCTATATTTTCGAACGATGACAATAACATTAGTTGCCAAACAAATATATATAGTTGATTCAACTTAATATTTCGTTGACAGTCCAATTTTTTTTTTTTACCCAACACAGAGGTTTTTTTCATTCAAGCGTCTATTTTGTTAGCAGGACAAAATTAATTATGTTGCTTTTCAAGTTTTATTTACTTAACAAGATATTTTGTTGGGGCCACTTACTGTATTTTTCCCCCCTTACAAACAGGTATTTTGTAGGCTGCAACAAACGTTTCTCTTAGTGTAAGGACCGAAGGAAGCCTGCCCACAATTTGCGTAAATTGCATGGAAACAGGCGTGGAATCACACGTATACCATAGCGTGCATTTGGTTGAGGTATTTGGGGATTAAGTGTACTTTTTCAGCTACGCAAATTTCGTCCCTAAATCACAAAATATTTAGGTTTGTAACTTGGCCATTTAAGCGATTTAGTAAATTAAATAGTGATTCGAAACGTACAGTAACGATAAAGTGGACATATTTTCGTCTTCTGCACATGTGCCCAACATTGAACAACGCCACACCAACACAACGTTGAACGTTACATGGTGAACGGCGATAGACGTGTTAGTTTACATCTTTAATTTGAAGAGAAAATCCCTTTCGCATAAATAACATAATTGTTCGAATTTTACTTTTATTGCACTAAATGTTGCTTAGCGGAATAATGAAAATCTATCAAGTACTTGTTTGCGTAAACTGTGTTAGAGTCACAAACCTTCTTCACGTCGTTTATGAAAGTGCTTTTGGCCGAAGAGCAGTCGCATGTTGGAACGCTTAGAGTAGGGTTACTGCAAAACTTGTTATGAGCACTCTAACCTATTTCCCTTATACTATTCGAGTACAACTTAAATGAGGTCCAGTTTCTCAGACTTGGCTGGCGTGACGTCGCTCAGTGCCTTGCCGGCACGTTCGACTGACTATAGCCTATTCGCGGTTCTTCACTTTTTTTTTAATAATCACACCAACGACGTGCATGGTTGTTTTCTAAATAATACAAGCCTTTTATACTTGCATTAACAACAAAATACTTCACTTTCTTCATTAATTTAAACATTTACTGACATTTTATCTGCAAAATATAGTATTAAACTTATAATTAGTGTGAATATAAACTGTGTGAAGGTAGGCGCATTGGTAAAGCCTAGTAAGTAACAGTTGTTACGCGAGATATTACGCAGAGCGCACACAAGTGCGGTGCGTTGACTCTTTGGTCTAATTTTTTAGATTCAATTTAGTTTTGTTGGCATGTGGTGGAGGGATATCCTGAAAGTAGAACGTTAACAGGGTTTCATAAAAGTTGTAAGTAAGGGTGGAGTCGCGACTATCCATCGCACCTGTCAGTCGCCCGTCCGTCCGTCCGTCAGTCAGTCATGTGTCTGTTTTTCCCTCCATCGGTTGAAAGCGATTCACAACAATCCGTAGTCCGTCAATCCTCCTCTACGGAAAAACATTTCAGTGTGACAATGACAATAACATTAGTTGCCAAACAAATATATATAGTTGATTCAACTTAATATTTCGTTGACAGTCCAATTTTTCTTTTTTTTTACCCAACACAGAGGTTTTTTTCATTCAAGCGTCTATTTTGTTAGCAGGACAAAATTAATTATGTTGCNTTTACCCAACACAGAGGTTTTTTTCATTCAAGCGTCTATTTTGTTAGCAGGACAAAATTAATTATGTTGCTTTTCTAGTTTTATTTACTTAACAAGATATTTTGTTGGGGCCACTTACTGTATTTTTCCCCCCTTACAAACCGGTATTTTGTAGGCTGCAAACAAACGTTTCTCTTAGTGTAAGGACCGAAGGAAGTCTGCCCACAATTTGCGTAAATTGCATGGAAACAGGCGTGGAATCACACGTATACCATAGCGTGCATTTGGTTGAGGTATTTGGGGATTGTGCACTTTTTCAGCTACGCAAATTTCGTCCCTAAACCACAAAATATTTAGGTTTGTAACTTGGCCATTTAAGCGATTTAGTAAATTAAATAGTGATTCGAAACGTACAGTAACGATAAAGTGGACATATTTTCGTCTTCTGCACATGTGCCCAACATTGAACAACGCCACACCAACACAACGTTGAACAACGCCACACCAACACAACGTTGAACGTTACATGGTGAACGGCGATAGACGTGTTAGTTTACATCTTTAATTTGAAGAGAAAATCCCTTTCGCATAAATAACATAATTGTTCGAATTTTACTTTTATTGCACTAAATGTTGCTTAGCGGAATAATGAAAATCTATCAAGTACTTGTTTGCGTAAACTGTGTTAGAGTCACAAACCTTCTTCACGTCGTTTATGAAAGTGCTTTTGGCCGAAGAGCAGTCGCATGTTGGAACGCTTAGAGTAGGGTTACTGCAAAACCTGTTATGAGCACTCTAACCTATTTCCCTTATACTATTCGAGTACAACTTAAATGAGGTCCAGTTTCTCAGACTTGGCTGGCGTGACGTCGCTCAGTGCCTTGCCGGCACGTTCGACTGACTATAGCCTATTCGCGGTTCTTCACTTTTTTTTTAATAATCACACCAACGACGTGCATGGTTGTTTTCTAAATAATACAAGCCTTTTATACTTGCATTAACAACAAAATACTTCACTTTCTTCATTAATTTAAACATTTACTTACATTTTATCTGCAAAATATAGTATTAAACTTATAATTAGTGTGAATATAAACTGTGTGAAGGTAGGCGCATTGGTAAAGCCTAGTAAGTAACAGTTGTTACGCGAGATATTACGCAGAGCGCACACAAGTGCCGTGCGTTGTCTCTTTCGTCTGATTTTTTAGATATAATTCAGTTTTGTTTGCACGAGGTGGAGGGATATCCTGAAAGTAGAACGTTAACAGGGTTTCATAAAAGTTGTAAGTAAGGGTGGAGTCACGACTATCCGTCGCACCTGTCAGTCGCCCGTCCGTCCGTCAGTCAGTCATGTGTCTGTTTTTCCTTCCATCGGTTGAAAGCGATTCACAACAATCCGTAGTCCGTCAATCCTCCTCTACGGAAAAACATTTCAGTGTGACANTCCATCGGTTGAAAGCGATTCACAACAATCCGTAGTCCGTCAATCCTCCTCTACGGAAAAACATTTCAGTGTGACAAATTAACGTCGTGATATGTCCTTAGTTGGAGGTGTATTTTGGTTGGAAATACATTTTCAATAGAGAAACATATGGGGAAATAATATTTTAGGTGATAATAATTTATACTTATTTATTGTTTGCATTTTAAATTCCTGAATTTACCACCAAGGATAAATAAATTCATATCCACCGCCTTGTATTTTTTTGAAAGTGCGTATTCACGTCTATGGAATGTCGTTAGAAGGCGGTGGCACATCCGCCGGTTCGTCGAAAGTTAAAGTTTGAGAAATATTTGACGGATGGACGGATAGAAGAAAAGTTGCCCTGCGATTGATTAAAGATGACGTGACCGGCGGACGGACGGGCGACTGAGGATGCGACGGATGGTCGTGAGTCCACCTTGGCCGTGAACGGACTGTACTGACACCGCAGAACTGGAGCGGAGAAGCTGCGAAACAGCGGCGCGCAAATTCTGCATCGGCGGTTCTCTCTGCAACACCTTTCCAATCGGTCTGGGGAGGTTAAAAGACTGAAACGCGATCGTGCGTGATTCCTCCGGCGAAGGGGTTGGAATCGACGGAGGATGGTGGTGTAAGTGAGGGTAGTCGCCTGCCACGAGAGGTCGCTGCCAGAAATATATCGACTCGACTACAAAGCAAGCCACAATTCTCGGGTCGATTGATATTCAGTGGGCGAAGCGGTGGGAGACGTGCGGCGAATCGGTCGTGACCCGCGGCTCTCTCGGGCGGTGGTTGGCTGGTGTGGGGGGGAGGGGGTGGTTCCTTCACCCCTTTCTCTCACCCCTCCCGCAACAACGCACGTGGTGGGTATTGAGTGAACTGCCAGGAAACTGCTCGGCCATACTTCACTTCCGCGACCGTGCCTCGCATCGGGGGGTTGCTCTCCGAAGGAAAACGATTTCGCGCGATCTTTCTCGTGTTGGCGACCATCTTTAGGTTAAGAGATCTGACGTCACTGGTGGTAAATACATTCACCGGTAAACTGAAGCGAGAAGCACCGGTTGCCGACACGGCCGAAATCCACTGACTGCGTGTCGCACTGAACGCAATTGCATGCGAATAAAATAACTCACCACGTTGTTAAATATAGTGCTCTGGTTGCCTGGGACACTATTCTCTCACCTGAGCTTGCCTAAATGCAGTCAAAGTGATTGTCTTTATGGTGAGGAGGGCCATAATGACGGTTACTCGTAAGCGTCTTTATGTGGTATTCTGTAAGCCATGACTTTATTGGTAGTACCGGAGAGTATAACTACCGAATTATGAAATATACTCGTAAAATATTTTCTTAACACTGTTTAGTTCTGCGAAAATAAAACAGAATATAGTTGTTCTTATTTTTGTGGTATTTAAAACGTGTTTTTTTTTTGTGGAACGTATTTGCTAGAATTAACCTCAATACGTCTGCCAATTCCATTCCACTTTCTTTCATAGATACACCGTGTTGGCCTGTCTTTATATAGGCATTCGAAAGACCATCATGGCAGAATTTTGGGTTACAAAATACTATTTCACCTCGTAAATATAGTTAAGCGGTAAATGTCATTATATAATATTATTAAAATGTTACAAAATAGGGTTCCTGATGTGTTAAAGACTGAGAGAACTTATTCAGTTACTCGTTTCTACGCTTATTTAAAATATACAGTTCAATGTTTTTACTTTCTGTAAGGAAAATGAGCGTCTGGAAGATCTAGGAAGCGTTTTACAGCTGAAGGCTTCAGCGCTGAGAATAACAGTGAGATAATGCAGTGATGAACGATACAGGACCACCACGCGAAAACCACTGCAAGGTCTGCTACGTTTTCTGCATGCAAAAATCGGGAGATACCCCACCAGAATAAGACCTCGTTCACCTTTGTGGAATGTCAGTAGTCTGGCCACTACACTGTCACACAACATTTATCAAGAAAGAAAGCACACTTCTGAGTGACTGAAGGCCTATCATGAAGCCCTCTCACTTATTACAGATACTGCTGCAACTGTTAACACACCAAATTCAATTAACATAAAACTTAAACTGTAAAATAAAGTAACATATTTTAAATCTAACATAACNCTGTTAACACACCAAATTCAATTAACATAAAACTTAAACTGTAAAATAAAGTAACATATTTTAAATCTAACATAACATGGCTATAGCTATATCAAGATTTTACACATTACGTAGCGATAAATCTGCTAAGCCATTTCAATGCACCACATGCTAAATGAAGCGAAACCTAATGTGGACACCGATACCAGCTATTGATTTTACATGCCAATATATTTACTTTATGTATGCTAGTAAAATTATTTTAATCTTCTTTCTAGACATAACGTAATGGAGTGCTTTTAATTGTAGGGTTATATCTTGTAAGCTCATTAGCAGTAAATTATAAAATGCTTCCGAAGGCTGACTGCAGGTGCAATAAAAGTACCAGCGGTCTGGCACTNGATCATTAGCAGTAAATTATAAAATGCTTCCGAAGGCTGACTGCAGGTGCAATAAAAGTACCAGCGGTCTGGCACTATGTGAGAATTATTAAAAATTTATTGTGCCCTAACAAAAATATTAATAATTCTAAAATAAAAGCTTGGCCTCCAAGGCCTCCTCTGCTCTTTAATGGGCGTAGGTGCAAAAGCAGAGGACGCGGGATAATAAAGAGCCCCTTTGTAAAGATGGAGCCCACTGGAAAAATACGCTTTCTACTCCCTTGGTAGCCGAACACGTTTATTCTGTTACATATCCTGGTAGGCACGAATAAATACATAATTTTAAAATTCCTACAACTGGTTTTAGAGTTTTTTCAAAAGCCATTTTCCTCCATTATAATATTTTTTCATGGTATTGCTTGATATGTTGAAATAACCTGAAATCGTAGAAAAAAATTTTTACATCTTCAACACCCTTAAGGGTCCCACCTGCCTGGCGCTTGAACTGTGTTGCAGAGTGTTAGAAATCCTGTTTTTATTTTATACGAAACTATTAAACGTACCCCTAGAATTTTTACCTCTAAAAAGACATCATACCTCAGATGAGGACAAAATGGTTGTTTAAACCTACCACGCATGTTGTGAATATTATTTTGTAGCACTATAATATAGTTTAAAACGTCTTTTCCAGAATACCGTATCTTAAAACTTATAAGCTGGACACGAATCAAAGTATTATTGGAGCCTGTATTAAACTTTAATCAATAAAAAGAAATAAAAAGATAGGGTCAACGCTGAAAGTCACATAGGTACACGCAGCACTGCGAGAACACTGTCCGCCAGTTCAAAGCCCTGCTCGTAGCGGCGAGGGCGCTCTTGTAGCGCGTGCCATTGTAACCCTTATAGCACCCGCGCTTCTCAGCCAAAATAAGGGAGAAAAACAACGCAGGGAGGTGGGTCCCTTAATATAGAGGGGAGAGATTTGGTCACCTCTTAACATCGGGATTTAGAGAACCAATGTGGGTGAAACGAGATGAATACGGAGCAACGCCAGAATGCAAGGGCGGGGGAATCTGAAGATCCCCGAGAAAACCCACCGGCTTGCAGCGTCGTCCGGCACGATTCCCACCTGCTTAGATTCGGGAGTGATATTTCCGGGGATCGAACCCCGTTTGCCGTGGTGAGAGGCGAGAGCCCTAGCCACTTCACCACTGTGGCCCCTAATAGAAAGTGGAATACAGTTGCTTAGCGTCAGAAGACGTCCAAACGCCTGGCGTTGCCTAGAATTATTCATAAAAAAATTGATGAACCAGAATTTGAAGGTGCAAGCCGTGTGTTCTTTTCCCACGGTTATATGTGCTGCAAAATGCCAGCATTCGAGTCTACTCCTTCCCCTCTTTATTGTTGCTACTTCTTATGAGCAGGGGCGCCAGCACAGGCCGGAGTTTGGTCCTGGCGTCTTCGTGGTATGTTGCCTGTGACACCAGCGAGCGTGGAGCTGTAGTCTGTTCTCGGTTGCGTCCAACTTATATCAAGCCCCACTAAAGTTCTACTTCCAAGTTATTCTTCCGCCTCGTGCGAACAGAGCTTGTCCGAATCTAGAAAATTACATCAAAAGGACAACACACCACATTCGTGCGCACCCCGTGTAATAATATTTTCCATTAGAATTGTTTCTTCCTAGGCACTGCCAACACATCTAATTTCTCACTGTTTTAGTTCACATTTATTATAAATGAGATACAATAGTTATTAAATAAGTTGTAAATAAAATGTCTTTTTATACGAAAATAAGGAACTTTAATGTCAAAACAAATGTAATACGTTTGTGATATATTACATAACCGGGGTTACCAATACGTTTGTGTTTACGTCTCGCGCCAAGTAACAATACGCTCTTAATAGGAATCAGTGATTTCAATCACGCCAATTATTCTTACTGACATTGACAGGTAATAAGCTGGCAAATCAGGGAAATTCGCTGGGGTTTTAACGCCACTCCAGTGTTATTCACAATGAATAATTAAAAATCACTCTTAAATCTTTGACTAGCAACAACTGAGGTTAACCTGTTGAATTAAACTGGTTCCAGTTCAGCCTTTTTCAGCAGATTCATAGTAAAATTTGCAGATTTGGAACAGCTTTAACTGTTTCAATTTTAGAGTGCAACTCTCGTATCAGGCGGCAAAAATATCTTACTTGTCTTCGAAATTACGTTACAGGAACTGATTTTAAAAGCAGAAAATTTTAAACATTCCTAGTCTACTCTATTCTTATGTTCGTGATGGCGATGCTGTCTCCATTTCTGAGCAGAGAAATACGAATTTACAAAATTATCAATTCGACATAATACGCTGCGTTCGATTATTGGTACAGCCTCAACTCTGATCGAAACGTTAATAAAATATTTGTTGCTTATTTTACTAAGAAAACTAATGATATTTTCTGATAACAGACGACCAAAAAGAATCCGGAATTTTTCTTAACTGGGAAAGGAAAAAATATTCTTATAATATCATACATGAATAGAAAGAGAGGGGGGTTATTTGTGATATCCCTCATTCCTCAATGATTAGATAGTGGACAGCTAAAATGACAGTTGCAGTCAAGACAGATGCTCTGTTCTCGGATGGAAGGTAAAAAACTTTCAGTTATTCCTGTCAACGAAATGTGTTCCAAAAAATCGGGGTGTAGCTGTGCCGAGGAACGGCCGTAGGTTTAACGTAAATACGACTGCGTTAGCGGTCAACAGTTTCTTTGTGACTCGAGAACGACAAGTAACAAAATGGATACTTGAATTGCCACCTGTCGCCGTGGGCCCCCACCCACGCCGCGCGCATGCGTGCCAATATCTCAAGGTCATGCTTGCATCGTAGTCAAATACCCAATCAAACGAGGTTGCATTTACTATAATTGTGTAATTATAGTCCATTCTAGGTTACTTCCCACTTCTCTGAAGCCCTGCGTAAGTTCTACTTCCAGAATGTCGGTCTGTTTTTAAAGATGTATTCACGTCAAACTTCCTGCGTAAATGCGTGCGAGCGCCAGAAGTTCTGTCATACGTCTAACACACAAGGGACCGCAGTGGTGTAGTGGTTAGACTACTCGCCTCCAACCTAGGCGAACAGGGTTCGATTCCTGGCTAGGTCGCTCCCGGGTTTTTGCATGTGGGAATATTGCCGAACGATGCCGCTGGTCGGTGGATTTTCTCGGGTTCCCCGCCCTTTCATTCCGGCGCTGCTCCATGCTCACCTCAATCACCCTGGCCGGCTCTCTCTCAAGACCACGCTGTTAAGAGCTGCCCAAATCTCTTTAATCACTTCACTCAGTCTAACGACCTCGCTGTCGACGAGACGTTAAACCCAACTTCGTACTTACCATCGTACGTTTGGTACCACTGCGTGGTGCCCTCTACCTATTACCACGTTGTTGAGCGCAATTCGCTTTCTCTCCCTCCCACAGAACCGCCCCTTCACTGCTATAATAACTGCACGTATGTCGCTCTCTGTGCAGGCAGAGTCGGAGGGAGGTTACATGTTAGTGAGGAACCAGGGCTTGCCTGGGAGACCCGGCTTGCCCTAACATCAAAGCGAGCTAGGCTCTGGAGGTCAATTTTAGGTATGTGGAGGGGGGAGGGGGT
>NQII01020021.1:1207-11804 GCA_002778355.1 Clitarchus hookeri
GGGGGGGGGGGGGTACGTGCTGTGCTGTGTAGCAGTTGGCTCATGATCGCTGCTCAATGAGCTGGGTCACTGTCACACTGGATCAGAATCTCCTAACGCACAGCAATGGGACGTCCTTGAGCAGACCAGGTAAGGTGGTGGCAATGAATACTCTGTCTACTGTGAATTCAGCTGCTCTGGTAGAAAATAAAGGCCAAAAAGTGTATTTTCAACAATACCAGCCCATACATTGATGCTGAATCACTGTTGATAGGTATTCAGGTTAGCAGTTGCCCACAAGGGGTNTCAACAATACCAGCCCATACATTGATGCTGAATCACTGTTGATAGGTATTCAGGTTAGCAGTTGCCCACAAGGGGTGGTTGTGAGAGTTCATTGTACTCTCACATTTGAAACATGCTTCATTGTTCCACAGCATAGGTTGACGAAATCATGATCCACCTCATGTTGCAAAAGCCACGGGCAGAACTGTGCATGGCGAGGAAGATCAGCTGGCAGCAGATGCTGCATTGAAGCATAATGGTATGAGTAGTATCTCTCATCACACAGAACCTGGTGTACCATCCACCTTGACACGTTCATAGCCTGNAAGCATAATGGTATGAGTAGTATCTCTCATCACACAGAACCTGGTGTACCATCCACCTTGACACGTTCATAGCCTGTGCAATGTCACATGCATCTACATGCATTACTGGTCCCCTATAACCAGTGTACCAGCAATGTAACTTCAACCAGTGAAACACTTTTACACTTGGGTACTGTCAGTTGGGGTANAGCATAATGGTATGAGTAGTATCTCTCATCACACAGAACCTGGTGTACCATCCACCTTGACACGTTCATAGCCTGCGCAATGTCACCTGCATCTACATGCATTACTGGTCCCCTTTAACCAGTGTACCAGCAATGTAACTTCAACCAGTGAAACACTTTTACACTTGGGTACTGTCAGTTGGGGTAGCAGTTGGTTTACTATTGTGCCACGGGTCCAGCTTGACTGCATAACACACCCACTGCCGTCCCAGTACTCTCTGTAGGTGTACTCCCTGACCTATTTGGCACTACTGAGCTCTGCTCTTTACCTCACCTCTGGTCAAAACGTTAATTACACAAATTTTTGTTTTATTTAAAAAGCTCTATTTGCAAAATATCCCTGACTTTCTTTTAGCTACATACTGTCTTTTTGAATATAATTTGGAGAAGCTGAGTAGAGAGAAGTTTTGCGTACACATGCGCACACACCTACACACACAACCTAGCAGGGTCATTATGTATCTTTTTTCTTTGGCAGTTTAAGGACTGTTTTAAAAATAAAATAATATTCATAATTTTATTCAGACCAATCAACATTTCACTACAGTTGTTTCCTTTGGTAACTTTCGCGAATATGGTCTTTTTTTTTAAATTGCGAAGTGCCCATGGTGTAAAAGTAGACAGGTGTGTAGTGCTTCAACCAGGAGCATGGATTATGGGTCCACTGCACTACCCATAGATGATGGTTAGCAGTGCACAGTAACTGTCTTACACCATAACCCAAAGGCATGGTCGAGAGTACGCAGCACATCTACCAGCTTTTTGTAACTTCCCTTTGCATTACTAATTGAAGTAAATGTTAGAACACTATTCATTGAAAAATTTCTTTCATTATGGCTGCTCATTCACTTGTGTTGCATTTGCAGAGGAATCAAATGTAGGCTGAGGTGTTTGTGCCTAAGTAAATATGGTAAATTCCCAAGTTGTGTGTACACATGAGCTTCTCTGGAGCATGTTGTGAAACAGCCTCAGTAATACATAAGAACACGCACAAGTGGGTTTAAACACATACCTTTTATTGTGGTGTGAATCCCTACAGACACAGTTATGTGGACCCGGTATTAAGACCTCTTGGTAACCTACGCAATTTGATGAAAAGAAGCATATACAGCTGGTACAGAAAATTATAGGCAATGAAACTCCCAGGGCAAAATAATCTGCAGGAGGGGAGTGCAAACTCTCTGGGTTAAAAAAACATAAAAAGTTCCATTAACTTAACAACTATTGCAAACTAACATGATTGGTGTGAAAAAGATTGAAGTGCCCAAAGAGGGGTGATGTGATGCAGGCTATCCCCGTAACACCTGGTCCCGGACTAAATGATGTTGAGCATGTGCTCAATTGATATTGAGCTCTGAGGCCATGTGGAGCATGCCTACATAAAGGGAGAATTTTTAAAATAGCAAATGAAAATGTTAAATTACAAAACATAGAAAACACATTATACACAAACATATACCCTAGAGGAAAAAAAAATACATATTCAATTTGAAATATAGATAGCAAATCACTATAAATCAATTAGGTTATTGGCAGTACACAGCTCTAAAATTTAGGTACATACATGAGAAATTACATGTTATATTTTGTGGCTAGTCTTTTAGCTTTACCTGCTTATACATTTCCTCAAATAAGATACTTATTACTATAAATACATTTTACACAAAAACAAATTACATTTAGGGAAGTTTTTGTGTGCACTAGTGGGGGAGTCTCTTACACTTGAGTGATGTGGGGCTGTCATGCTCAAATACTATGTGATAAAGAATATTTACATGACAGTAAATACGATGTAATGACACACTGCAACGTAAATGCTCTATTTCCAGAACACACTTTTTAGCACATTTTACACACACTTCCCTAGTTTCCTGGAGGTTCAGCGAAAAATACATGCCGCCTGGAGTGATGTCATGAGCGTGCATCGTGACACAGCTGTCGGAGCCCACTTCATGTGCCTGGCACATTGGTGGAAGGGATTGTTATTTGCATGATGTCACCAGCTCGAACAAGTATGCCTTCAAAAGTTACCTTTTGGGGACATGAAGGCGGAACAGTTACTTGATATCAGCAGTGACCATCAGGTCAGCAGGCATGTTCCTGTATTCTATGCCGGCCTAGAACCAGCAGTGTGACTGCCACCCTGGTCGGAGGCATGGTGCTGCCCCCGAGGGCACCTCAGACGGTGGTGCAGGTGGCGGGACCTACAGGTGCTAGGGTGAGGGACACACGATGCACTTCATTTCATAGACGAGTCTGTGCAGGCAGATCTCGTAAAACAAACTGAAATATCTTCAACCATTAGTCCATTCGAAAACTTTCAGTTGACAAATAAAGGGATGGAGCAAAATTTTGTATTAATAAATATATATTTATTATTTAAATTTTTGTGACAAACTTATAATTTCTTGTACCCTACTTGTTAATGAATGGTGCCGTCCAGCTCTCTCCCCTTCACACCCACTGCTGCCTTTTGCATCTGGCTCTGCCAAAGTTGCCAAAGTGTCTTGTGCACCTGGCACACAGATCCTGAAACAGCAAAGACGTTGTTTCGTACCACCACCATAGTACGTGGCTACTTGCCTTTGACTAATGGCCATTGAAAACTACACACTTAAGGAAATATTTTTAGTATGTAAAGTGTTAATTGTGCATTTAAGTTGATTAATAGTGCAATCAGATACATCAGTGTAATTATTCAATGCATAAACTTTCGGGAAGTGAAGGTATTCCACATAACCCTTACGTTTTCTCATGTACACATTTAGAACATGTGACTACATAACCATCATGCTACCACCCACAGTCACTTAAATGTGCAATGTAAATGTTAGGTTTTGATTTAATTAATAAAATATCATAGCATTTTTCTTGTATTCCTAATAGTGATCAATGAGGGTTGCAATGTGTTTTGTGTGAGTATTGCAAGGGTTATTAATTATATCATAACTGTAATGGCACTCATCTCATGCAGTATTGTAACACATTATAATATTTATGAGAATTTTGGTTTAGGTGAAAAGATCTGCAAGTTTAGTGGCGTTGCATCGTTGCCTCATTAGTCAAGGTCTTGCAGGTATTAGGGCAGGACACTTTGTGATCCAGGGGCATCATCTTTTTGATTTTTGTAAGTTTACAGTTTACCATGGTTGTGTAGTTTACTAGAACATTTGTGTTTCAGCCCGCAGGATCATGCCCAGCTCCGTCAAATCATTCTCCAGTGCTTTACATTTAACATGTAACTTGTGCTGGGAATCTGTCATTGGGTCATTGTTTCAAGTGCCTCATGTATTGTGTCAGATAATATTTTTATGTAATTAATAGCATGACTAATACAACAGTCACCTTGATTACAGTACCTGTTTTATTACAAGTACATAAATAATTGTAACTTCAATTTCTTCCGGAGATCAGCCTTATACCACAAAATAAAAATTTCTCAGTCAAATATGTTGTCTACGGTAATGTAATCTTAGTTTATCAAAGAGACAGCTGGGTAGGTTTGATAACCCAGCAACCATCCGAGTAATTTCGACTGTTCAGAACTTGGGGGGCCTAGGCTTAAAACTACACCTTGAGTTAAAGATTCCTCGTATTTGTCAGAGAAGTACATCACCATTAGCTAACTCACGTGAGCATCACAACTGTCGTCTTTTGGCTCAACCTAACCAAATTCATTCATTCTATGAAGTCTTAAATCCAACCTTAGCTGATTGACTTCCCATCATAGCAACAACCACTTTTTGAATTAAAAAGAGACCTGTGGGTTAATTACGTATTTGTTTTTGCTCTGTTGTAATAAAGATGTGACACAGGTAAGACGTTTGATGACAAAATTTAANGACACAAGTAAGACGTTTGATGACAAAATTTGACCACCGATCCATTATGACGCAACACAGGTATGAAGGCAACGTCTTTTTTATGATGCCCGAATGTTGCTACCTTCAGTACGTTGTCACGTCATAAGACATGTACGACATTCTACATGCTGCACCATTGTAAGAAGTTTATGTTTTCATAAGCGAACTAAGCTAGCCAGTTAAACACCACAGAAAACATAGTAAATGGTTTTAAAATAAAAGTTTGTTAGTTTTGCAAACTTTTATGTAAGATGTGTCTGCACTACAGTTTGGAAAAATCGTTTACAGCATGGGCGCCGGCAGCAACCTACATGTTCAGTCCAAAAATTTGCTGATAGATAGCAGGAAGCACACTGAGTTTACAAATGTCCCAACAGATAGCGGTAAAGTTGACGTGTGCGGTAATGCATTTTAACTCGTGGAAAATTATCATCTAAAGCTTTCAGCGGTGTGCCAAAACTTTTAGTTTTGAGCCGCAATAAACAGTACAGTAAGTCAAAGCAGGTAATTACAATAAATGTAATGCTTATTACTAGTGCGTGAATTTTTTATTTTGATGAGACAATACTCTGTGCGTTGCATTTGATATGTTGATGGTGCTTTGAAGTCAAAATGAATAATATTCAGAATGGATTAAAGTAGTTAAACTACATTTTGCAGTGAAATATTGCACTATTTCTAAAGTTATTAAAATATATTTTTTTCGTTTACTGGCCAATAAGCAAAGATCCGAAGTAGCAGTAGCACCAACATACGCAAATTTTATGAGGAACACACATCATAGTAACTGCCTAATCTTGCCTTAGGCAAGATGAGGCCGTTACTCAGAAATTTAATCGCTTTTTCAGCACAGCATCATAACGAGGCAGTCACATGAACAACACGTCTTAAGCAGAAAGATCCGTAATCGACCTGCTGAAACTCTGGTCACTTTATGACATTGCTAATACATGCATGAGCAAAGAAAGTGTTAGGACGATTTTTATATTTCCAATATAAAGTACATGATTTCATATTGTGCATTATGCAGTTAATTAGGTACAAATGTGTCTTTCATTTGCATACACACATGTTAACAATAATATAGTATAGCCAGAATAAAATTTAAAAAATGAACAAGCAACCTTTTTGCAACAAAATAAGTATTTGGACATACAGAAGAAAACAGAAATAAACATCCACAAAGAACACAAATGTCCACTTCAATGCTTGGTGGGATAGTCTTTGGCTGCAATTACAGCTTGAAGGTATTTTGTCATTGAATTTAATTACTTCTGGCAAATACTGATATCTATTTGTGCCCACTCCTCATAAATGCATGCAATAAATTCTCTCTGTTGGAGGGTTGGCTTATCCATATTTTTTCCTTTAGCTCACAACACAGGTTCTCTTACAGATTAAAATCCGGATATTGAGGTGGTCTTTTGAGGTAGTGGGGTATTTGATAGAGAATCCACTGTCGTACATAATATGTTCTGTGTTTAGGATCATAATCACCCAATCCAAATTTCTCTGCACCTTTCTTAGAGATTAGTCTTCAGTATAGTTAAATACTTCTTTCAGTCTACAATGCTGTTGGAACTGAATTTCCTCCATGTTTCAGTGTTTGAGTAATGTTCTCTTTTTTGAAAGCATCATTCTTATTTCTCCACACATGCTTACACCCATCACTTCCATACAGGTTTAGTTTGGTCTCATCTGAGAAAGAACTTTTTTACAATATTCCAAGGGTTCATTTTGGTACAATTTACCAAACAGTAGCAGTTTCTTTGTGTTTGTTTTGGGTATACATATGTGGCTTTCTCATAGCTATACATCCTCAGAATCCAGATTCTTTAACTATATTTTGGGCAGTTTGAGGTGTAACATTCAATTGTAAGTCTTGAGCAGGTGAAGTAGCCAACTCCTTCGCACTTATTCTTGGTTTTTTCTTAACAGATCAAAGAATGTAGCTTTCATTGTGGGCAGAAAGTTTCCTTGACTGGCCTAATCGTGGTTCATTTCAGAGTAAATGTTCTGCTGTATGTTTCTTTATTATACACTGAAGAGCCAAAAAACTGGTACACCTTCCTAATATCGTGTAGGGCCCCCCAAGCATGCAAGACGACGTGGCATGAACTCAAGTTATGCAGGAAGCAATTCACGCAATGAATCCTGCTGGGCAGTCCACAAATCCAATCTGCGCCAATTTGGAAAGGGTTGCACGTCGGTCACGTTTAATGATTCTCGTCAGTTGTCGTTTTTCCAGTTCTTTCACAATCTTTTTCCAGCAGCAGCAATGTCGAAGATGTGATGTTTTACCGGATTCCCAATATTCACGGTACACTCGTGAAATGGTCGTACGCGAACATCCAAATGTTATTGCTACCTCGGAGATGCTATGTTCCGTCTCTCATGCGCCGACTATAACACCACGTTCAAACTCACTTAAATCTTGATAACCTGCCATTGTAGCAGCAGTAACCAATCTAGCTGCTGACCGCATCGCGTTACTCTGATTGGTTCCATACCTCTGTTATTTGCATAAGCACGCCTATACCAGTTTTTTTGGCTCTTCAGTGTATATCCAACAGTAGAAGGTGCCATCCTGACAATGTTACCAAATTCTAGGTAACTCTTACCTTTATTATGCAATTTTATGATTGCTGTTCTTTCTTTGAATGTAATTTCTCTACTTTTCTTCCCCATTCCTTTTGACACATTAGAGAAGTGTACTGATTCATTACACTGCCCGGACTGCCCTCAGTAGCTCTAGTAAACACAAGTCAACCTATTGCACTCGTTAACAGGTTTGAACATATCTGTCTAAATACTTATTTTGGTCTCAACTTCCATTAACATTTAATTTTTAATTTTATTTTAATCTAATGTGTGATTAAATGAAAACGCACAGAGGGTATATGACGAGCATACCAATGTCATCAAAATAAGGGGAAAGTTTCCTACAGGGAACAAATTTTACTTATGATATAGGCTTGTTCCTCTCTTTATTGGATGTGTCCCAAGACTTTCTTTACTCACTGTATACAATAAAGTACAGCATATAACTAAAAGAATTGTTCAATTTCACAAGGCCATAACTTTTACAGGAATAAAGATAGGGCCTTGCGGTAAAGTGCAAAGTACACATTGAAATGTAAAGTTTCCATTGGTGTATATTGCATGTCGCTGGTTCACTTGATTGCCGGTGGATGTCGCCCTGGTGGCGCTACAGCTGGTTCTGCTAACGCGCTCATTCAGTATGCATCAGAATGGCGATAACACAGCAACAAAAACTGTTTTGCGTTCTCCGTTTCAACAAGTGTGAGTCAGTTATAACGGTGCAGGATGATTTTAGTCTACAGTATGGCACTGCACCTCCTACTACACAGAGCATCAGATGGTGGCATGGGCAGTTTCAAGAAACTGGTTGTTTATGTAAGAGGATGTCCACAGGTCACCCCTGTGTGCCTGAACAAGATGTGGAGCACATCTGGCAGAGTTTTGTACGGAGTCAACATAAGTCCACTCGTAGTGGCAGTAGAGAGCTGGTCACACTGTCTGGCGTGTTTTGCAGCGAGGATTGTTTTTTCAAACCATACAGGATTCAAGTGCTACAAGCCCTTTGTGATGGTGATAACAATGTCTTGAGTTTTGTGAATTCATTCTCGGCATGGAAATGGACAATGAAAACTTTTTTTCACATTTGGTGTTCAGCTATGAGGCCTCGTTTCATTTAAGTGGAAAGGTGCACCGCCACAATGTACAAATATGGGGAACACAGCAGTCAGATACTATAGTTGAACATGAGAGAGACTCTCCAAAGCTGAATGTGTTTTGCACCGTTACCCGAGAGCAGGTATACAGTCCGTTCTTTATTGCGGAAAACACAGTTACTGGAATGTCATATCTGGATATGTTGGAGATCTGGCTGTTTCCATAATTATGAGAACATTCAGATAATTTCATTTTTTCAACAGCATGGAGCACCACCGCACTGGCACCTGCATGTCTGTGAATTTCTCAACAATGAGTTTCCTTAACGATGGATTCGCCGTAAGGGGCTTATGGATCGCGCATTGCACCACTGGCCTCCAAGGTCACCTGATCTCGGCATGTGTGATTTTTTCTTGTGGGGGTTTGTGAAAGATTCAGTCTACTTGTCTCCCCTTCCAACGACTGTAGGCAAACTGCAACATCGCATAGCAACAGCAGTGGCTGTGGTAACACCTGAGATGCTCGTACGAGTTCGGGACGAGTTTGACTACCGTTTAGACGTATGCCATGTGTCCGGTGAAGGGCCCATTGAACATTTGGGCATAAAACTTTGTATTCTTATACAAATTTTAAAATTCACCCTAAGATTTTATGATCATGCATGTAAAAGTTATACATAGCCTTGTAAAATCGGATGAATATTTTTGATACACGCTTTATTTAAATCTATAGGATCAGTAAGATATGAATTATTGTCTTTATGATTCTGGTGGTGCATGTTTATTTTGCAATTATTTCATAATATAACTTTTGACTAAAATATTTACAGGTGACAGTAGACATTCCATACGCATCCCCACCACAAGGCATGAAATACTTTACTGTCATTGGGCCTCACATAGACTGCATGGATGAACAGTATCTCGTAAGTAAACCTGATTTTAATTTAAAAAATGTTTGAATATTGCAATACACTTATTTGTTCAAGGATTTGTGTGTTTAACTAATGATAAAAAATTTTGCATCCAATACTGCAAATAACACAGTTTTTCTGTTTAAAAAAGAAGAGTATTTGTGTATTTTTTGTTTGTTGGCCAGAAATTTATAAATTAATCATTTGATACCGCATGTGTGTTCTTGAATTGCATTGACAAACCTGGGCTCAGACATGTGTGCATTCGTTTTACTCTTGACGTAGGTCCACAGTTAGTTTGATGTGCCCTGAAGAAGTCTTAGCTGATATGAAGTATTTAATATAGAACTCTCAGAGTTGTGTGTACAGTAGTAGTTAGTAGTCTTGTGGGAACCATGCTGGCAGATATGTGTGTGTGTGTGTCGAGCAGAAGCCAATGGTGGGACAGGACAAGCGGACAACATGCTGCCTCTGCTGCGAGAAGGGCCCAGTGGTGTTGCGCACACAGCTGGAGCGCTCCGCATACGTGTGCGGGGAGTCTATCAAGCTGCGTGCAAGCATTGATAACCAGGGTGAGGAGGAGGTGCGACTGAAGGTCCGCCTGCTGCAGGTGACTGCCTCAACTAATGTGTGCTGCTTCAGCTGCTGCTCCATAATTTATGTCCTTCCCGCTCTATCTATTTATATACAGATTCATTCATTTATGTACTGTATTTACTTATTTGTTTACTTGTTAATTTTCAAATTAATTAACTTATTTTTTATTACTTTATAAATTAAAAATTTAATTAATGATGTACTTAATTTTTTCTATTTTCAGTTATCCATAAATTTCATAGTATTTTATTTGTTCAATTGTTTTGATTGTTTATTTAATTATATATTAAATATATTGTTTATAAAAACTTTTAACATATGAATTTAATCACACAAATATTTATTTACTTATAGATTGTTTATGTATTTATTAGGGATGTAGCTATTCCACTTTTTTCGATTCTATATCTTGATGCAGATACCACTCTCAATTCTCGATTCCGAAAATCGTGATTCTTTTAGTTACAGACTAAATACTGTATAGGAAGGTGTTAAATTTAATTATTTAAACTAGGCCNCCGAAAATCGTGATTCTTTTAGTTACAGACTAAATACTGTATAGGAAGGTGTTAAATTTAATTATTTAAACTAGGCCTATATGAGTAGTAGGCCTATTATTAACAAATAATATAACACAAACAGTGGGAGCATATTCATATGAAATTCCAAAAAGTTAAAAAAGAATATGCGATAATATTGAGAAAAAAAAAA